>OU015498.1:160201247-160276247 GCA_907164885.2 Dolomedes plantarius | reverse complement strand
AGTAATCATTGTCCAGCAAGCTTGCTTCTCAACTCAGAAGGTAATTCGTGTCATCCATTTACAGAACAATTGGTTATGTTGTCTCTAATGTTTTCATTTCGGCCTAAGCCGACCCGCCAAGCACTTAACTTTCATTTTTCTTTGGTGATTCTTCATCCTTTTTATTCAGCGATTTCCGCATTAGCAAAGCATTTTTGCTTTTTGTTTTCTGAATCATAAACTAATAATGATGATCACCAGAAAGACTTTTTTGGTTCAATATCTAGGTAATCCTAAGATCAAAATTTATAGGCGACTTATGCTGCATTATATAGCGTATAAAACAACTCAACCACGCCATATTTATTTTAGATGTGAGGTTGAGGCCTTGTCTAAGTTATGTTCTGCTTGAAATTTATAGCGATTAATCGAGTTTAATCATAAAAACGCCATTGTAACACTTTTAATTTACCATGTGCTGTGTTTCGATGAATGTTTCAAACTCCACATTATCCGAGCATAAGATTAGAAAAATGTGAAAAATAAAACGCAAATTTTCCAAAAAGGTGTAAACGCGGCTCGTAAAGAAAATAACTATTGAATATTTCAAAGGAAAGAAAAATGAAAATATGCGCAAGTTTTATTATTACTCGTATTTTGGTTATTCCCTATTCAAATGACTATAGAGACTATAAGTTTTATGTGAACCTCGTTAAAACATTTAAAAGACTATTCTTGGGTAACAAAGTATGGGTACAGCTTTGTCAGACGCACCTCCCTGCCAAGTTTGGCGATTTTGTGTATGGCGTGGTATCCATGCGGTTTTGGAGAGATTTTTTTTTTGGGGGGGGGAGGGGGGGCGGATTTAGTTGTGTGCGGTTGTGGCAGTAATTAGATTGAGAGTTTAAATTTTAAAATAAATAATGAGATTTTATAATATTGATTGTTTTCTTAGTTTTTTAACATTAGTGCAGAGTTGAGTATGTTTTGTATTTTGTTTGTTTAGTTTTGCTATTCCTGCTGTGGTTTCTTTCGCGCAAGCGTTATTGCTATTTTGTAATGTAGGAAATTTATTTGCTAACTGGAGTTAACTGGGGATTTCTGTTATGTTTTTAGAAGTTTAATACAGACAGCGGTAAGTTTGTTTTCTACTTATTTGTTATTTCTTGGTCGCTACTGATAGTTTTGTTTACATTTAGCACTTTAAGCCTAACAGGTGTGTGGCATTCGGAAAATTTGAGCCAAAAATCTTTTTCACTAACTTTCGCCAACGGAGGTCGCAAAAAATTTTTGGTACGAACTTTTCGCCAACGGAGGTGCGTCTGACAAAGCTGTTCCAAAGTGTGTTGCGCTAAATGAAATTAGCAAGGAATTGACGAAATAATGACCGACAGACAGAGGACGCCTTGAAGGCTTGATTGAGGGCAGGCGGGAAGCTGACACTCGGGTTTGCTCTGAAGAGAAAAATCAGAAGCATCAAATGATTCAAACAAGTTATTTACAGAGTAAACACAGAGATTTAAAATACAATTAAATCTAAAAATTACTGATCAGATCACAATGGGCTTCAGTGCAGAAGAAGGGAAAACTTAAAAGATTGTAAATCACTGATAAAATTACAGTTTGACAAGAAAAAACAACAAAATTAAAGTTTGCATATTTTTTTTAATTTTACAAACACTTAATCAAAGAACAATCGTCTGCACTCATTATGAAATCCGTTGTCTATTTACTCACGAGTGCAAAGTATTGTCAAGTTTAAGAGAAAAAAGTTTTTATTCTCTTTCTAAAAAAATATAGCAATATCATTGGAAAATTGAAAGATTTTTCAAGTAGAATGAAACAAGAATAGCATTAGGAAAGGATTTGGAGAATAAAAATCCAATTCTAATTACTATAAGTCATCCATGTAATACCTCTCAATAGTTAGTTTTTACGATATTTCAGAGCCATCCTTGATTACACTCATTTACCGTGCAGACTCATCTAATATCCCATTAAAGTAATTAGAATTCAAAAGTTTCTAGGTTACTATACGATATATATAATAAGCTTAGAACAATACGCCGTCAAAGTGAAATTAAAATATATTTCACTAAGTATAGATTCATTAAAATTACGATATAAATATTTCAGCTATAAATGTGCCAACTAAATTCAACATTTCAAGTTTTTTTCGTCCCTTGTGTTTCCTCATAACACTATATTTTTTTAATTTTCAAGACTTAATAAGCTAAATTCCAGAAAGTTATTATTAGCTAACAAATTGCAACTCAGATTTATATAAAATTGAACAACCGGATAACTTGTGTAACTAAAAGAAACTCTTTAACACAATTTGCTTGCAAATGTGTTAGAAAAGTTTAAATCCTGAAATTAGGGAAAAATACAACGTTGAAATATTGCGAGTTACTTAAAGTGATGGCATGAAAAATGTTCAAATTTTATTCAGAATTCCTTTGATGTAGTTTATGTCATTTTACGATGATAGTTTAAAATGTAATTTTCCCTCGTCGTGTAGTATTATTATGGATTTTACGAGAATCTATCAGCAACAATACTAGCAAATAAGCATTAATTACACACCTAAAAGTTATGAATATTACTATTACCTCGATTGTTAATCGAACAGGAATAACGTTCCTTATACTGAACACTGAAAATTTCCTTACTGGGGGTGACAATTTTCATTTTCTTTTATGTTCAAGAAATACTTATATTTTATGGCATGGTACTTGAAGGGGTAATTCTACTACTGTAAGGAATGCATCCTACAAGACTGGAATTCCTTGGCTTTGAAAATGTGATGCTGGACTTGGAGCGGAGAATGACATGCTTCTGGTACGCGGGGAGGAAAGAATTAGCGATCGACTTCGGTAATATTATGTGGTGAAATATCTGCTGGAGCCTTTCCTAATGACTCTGGGACGTGAGAAAAGGGATTATTTGAGGTAGTAAGAGCTTTAAAGTATTTTTAAAAGGAGCTGTCTGGTTTCTGCAAGTTAGATCCAAAATATATATTTATACTGTGTCATTCCAAACTGCAGATTTGCTGAGAAAAAAACAAAACAACTATACATCTCTCTCACAATGCAATCTACTCTAAATATAGCAAATTTGCGCTTACCTAATGGGTGTAAGAAGGGTTTTTGGAACAATAAAAATGTCTTGGAGAAAAACTTAACACTAGGAGTGGCCGCAATGCGGTAAGTTAGGTTCTTATCAAATGACCACAAGTCTTTGTTATATCTCACTTTTTAAAGTTTTTTGTTTTTGTTTCTGACTACGTGATAACTCTTGGATACTTATACTAAGTTATATCCCAGTCATCCTAACATAACCTATTAGACATTACATAAAGGGTACACTAGTAAACCAGTTCGAAGAAGCGAAAAAAGTATCCATGATTTTGAAGCCCAATTGACTCACCAGCTCCAGCTAGCTGCTCTTGATTTTTTACTTAATTGTGCAGGACATCAATGTAAATGCTGCATATTCATTGTGATTTCTCAACCAAAAAGATTACAATTTGGATGCCAATTTTATACTGAGGCTTTGCTAAATAGTCCTGTACAACCTAATTGCCGCCACACGTACCCATCCTGATGTTGGTGGACTGAGCATGATGGTATCCAGCCACTCATCTTATTTAATCTTATTTAATGTTCCCCTTTCATACTAGATATTCGTTTCCCTCTTTGTTATTTTTGTTGCTGATATACCAAAAAAATCTTTGGTTGATACTATATTCTCTTTTAGATATTTCTAATTTCCATTCATTCCATGGAGATTCATCCATGGGTCTTCTGAAATACGGTAACATCTGGCACAGATTTTTCTGTAGATGCGCCGAACCACTTCCTGACTAGATCTTTCTTGACTCACCTTTTATTCTTGAGGAATGACATCCACTCTTGATTCGCCTCCTGTGTGGAATAGCTAACAAGAGCTGTCACGCGACTAAATGAAAGCAATAAGTTTTTTTTTATTTTGGTAGGGAGGCGGGGAAAGTGCATGGCCAGTTTATTATAAACAGTTAGTACCACCTAATGAATGCGCAACTAGTTTCTAATCTCATGACTGGGGATATCACACAAGACGAAACTTTATTTGCCAATCACTTCACGTAAAGTAGTTTTTGGAGAATTTGTTAAAATAGGAATATAATTCTCACAGGGCCTTAAAATAATTAATTTCTTTTTAGAAAAGTACTCACTTAAGGTACAACCAAACTCTTTTAAAATAGCTGACTTATTATTTCTTAGAAATGACTAATGCCAAGGCCCTACAGCAAAAATTTTGAAAAGAGCTATCAATTTCAAGTTATATTCTTGAATTAAATCTATGCTTTCACTTCTATAACAATGCTAAAGTATTTAATGATATCTTCTGAGCAACAACCCTGTAGATCAGTGCTCTGCAACCGCTGTGCGGTGGCACACTAGTGTGTCGCGAGGTGATATTGACTGTGCCGCGGTGATTTTATGGATTATGATAATAAAAAAATTAACAACCGTATTAAATAGAAATTTTTCTAAGTAAAATATTCTGACTTTTTGTTAATATGTAATTTTTCTAGGTCGAAATTATACACAAAACAAAAACATGTTGTTAGCCATACATTGTATGTATGCTCGAGCGTCATATTTCTGGATTTCAGTTAAGAAAGAATATCCACAAATTTCTGACAAGGCCATTGCAATTTTGCTCCCATTTTCTACGACATACTTATGCGAACAAAGTTTTTCGACACTGGTTCTAATTGAAACTGACAAACGATGATATTTAAAAGGCCTTGACCATGAACTGTAGCTCTTTCTATTATAGAGCCAAATATAAAACGGGCAAATATAAAACGCACATTTATCAAAACAATCTCAAATATCTCATTAATAAATTAGTTATGTTTAAATTAACTTTGATATATTAGGCTTAAGTAAAGACCAAAAAACAAATTTTAATATAAAAATTTAAAGAGAATTTTTTTTACTTGTAAACTATAATTTTATATTTTTGTTCTTGTGTTGGTGTACAGTTCAAAATGATTTATATAAAACTTAAATGATTATAATTATCTTGATACATAGAGCTAATTTGTTGTGCTTTTTTTATCTAATTAAAACATATACGTATTTATTGTAATTTATATATTTTCAAGCTTTTCTTGTGGTGTGCCGCAGAATTATCGAAAAAATCGTTGTTGTGAGTGGAAGATAAAAGGTTGCGGAGCTCTGTTGTAGATGATTGATTTCATTTTAGAAATATGGTTAATGGTAAAAATTTATGTATTTTTCAACATACTGCGAGTAAACTGCATTTGGGAAAGATACATTTGCGGGTATATTATGGCAAAAAATCAAAAATAAAAACACATTTACAAGCTTTCACGAATTTTTAGAATGTCTAAGGTTTATTTAAGTTGTTTACGTGAAAGAAAATCTTTGTAACATTGATAAAAATTTCATCTCTATGATCATTAATATTACTTTTTTAAAGCATTTTTTCTTTGAAACAGTTCCTTAGTATTTAATCAGAAATTAAAATTAAAATTCCTTGTGTACTATATCAAGATGTAATGTTTAAAGAGGAAATTAAAGAAAAGTAGCACTAACCCAGATTGTTACAAATGATTTAAAATACAGTTTAAAATTTTCTAAACCACTGAAAACTTTATAGACACATTTATTCTTAACAGTCAGACCGTAAATAATAGCATATTTTCAGCATCTTGCATCGAACATAACGCTGTTTAGAGTTCAGATACAATTTTAAACTTCACTTATTGACATCAGCATACAATGAAAGCCCCAAAATATACATTTTTGCATTGTTTATTCTATGTATGCGTATAGACTCCAACCCCCTATATAATCATCGTAACCCGCAATTCCACGTATCCGGAATTCTACCATGAAAACCGCTCCATCAATCACGTTAAACGGGACTATCCATTATAGCTTAATTAGGAATTATGTCTGTTCTAGATTGCCCAGTGTTTACCACACGACCTTTTCGGGAAACATTATTCTTCTCTTTTCCTTTATACCATCCAGGACGCCATAGATATTACAACATATGACAGAGGCAAATCTCGTTTAGATACTTAGGCCTTATATTTCTGCGCTAAGTAAAAGCTTTATTTTTTTCTGGATGCTTTTAATAAAAAACGAATGCAGTTTTTCGTGTCATCAGACAATACCCCTTGATATGTTTAATTTTTATGTGCATATTATTCCCAAGAAATATTTGTTTCAAGCTTCAGTGTAATTAGTCGCATCAATTTTCACCTCTAGTTAACGAGTTGTAATAAATTTCAAGCTATAATAAAACAAATAACGCTTCATTCATCCAGATACAAATTTTTGAAAGATTACTTATAACCTACATATGTTGATCTTAATGCTATAATGATGCTCATTCCTTAAGTACAATAATGTTGCCCAGATATAGTTTAGTAAACCCAGATATAGTTTTGCTTAAAGCAAATAAATAATAGAAAAACCCAGCTAAAGTTTCGAGAGAATATTGACTTGTGACACACATTTCCTTGACTTAGCCAGCATGCATTAAACCCCGAATTACCCGTTTGGTACTGTAACGACTCCCGTACATTAGCGAATTTTTTGCTCGTGGAAATTCCAGGAAGACCATCCAACACGCGGTTTGTGCACATAATTGATTTGGACGGCTGCAGACAGACTGTTGCCTAGTGACATAATGGCCTTAAGTGCTACCGACAGCTTACGGAACAGTTCGTCAGCTACAAAAGAGAAGTTGCCGACCGGAGGTGCCTTGTCGTCTGGGAATGTAACTTAATAAAGAAAGGCGTTTTCCAGACCTTTGGAGAACGTTCGGCGGAGGTATATAAAGTCGCCGAACGCGAGTTAAGTGATTTCAGGGATTAAGTTATTCAGAGTGACGCTGGAGCCGGAGACAAGGAGATACTGTCGGGCCTAGATAGACTTGAATGAGCGCAGCGACAACTCAAGTCTGACCTTCCTCGTCGATGCAGTGAACCCACGAATTTAATCTTTTATATATATATATATATATATATATATATATATATATATACTAGATTTATTATCCGGCTTCGCTCGGGATTCGGTTTTTGTTATTATTATTTTTTCAATAATTAGCCTCATGTTATGATGTTATAAAGTTAAAACAACTCTAAAACAAATTAATTTCATTTTTTTCAGTAATAAAAACTCATTTATTAACTAATTTGTTGTTATTTTAACACTTGCCACTACACAACATTTTCTGTTTCTTTTTTGTCATCTGCGACAATGTATAATTCTGATGATTCCTTGCTCTAGAAATTCCCACATATAGCTGACCATGCGAAAAACATTCTTCTGTTAGATCCAGTTCAGTGACTTTTAATGAATGTCCCTGCGATTTTCCCTTAAAGTGCCTTGTCTCGGCCTTTTCTGTTTGAGTCTATCTTGGCGATCTTCAACTGTTTTCGCCTAAATTCTTTTGCGGTATCAAACAGAATTAGTTTGTTGTCGGTGCTGCCGTTGTTCATCGCTTTCCTCTCCTCTCGATGTTGAAGCTCGAAGACGATCGTATGTTCGACACGTTAAAGTTTCTTCATCAGTCTCACTGCTTCGAATCAATGCTATTCGAATTCTGTTGGCTTCGCGTACTTCTGATTTTTTTCATCACATTGCTCATTTCTCAACAATCTTTGACATTTTGCCCTTACTTCTGCAGGATTAAAAGCTGCTCTCTGCCTTTTGGGCATTTTACAGCTTTTAAAGCATTAATTTACAGCTAGTCAATAATGTTTGAATGAAGTTATTATTATAGAAAAAGAATCAATAATGTTTAAATGGATTGAGAACACATTCAATATTACAATATCACAGCAAATCTGATAATTATTATAGAAAAAGTATGTACACATATATTTCATGTTCGGAATTTTTTCTCAAAACTAAATCGTCTGCTGCGTTTCAATGCCACTTTCAGACTTTCTTAATTAGAATTACACGTATTTCATGATTGAAATCATTTCTCAAAACTAAATCGTCCGCTACGTTTCAGTGTCACTTCAGTTATAGATATATGAATAAATCACGTTTTTAATTCATGTCTATTTATTTTTTCGCAAATGTTATAATTCAATTGGAAACAATGAAATTTTACAATGGCTTTGAACAAAAATATCCGTTGATACCCCTTTGAGGGGCACTGTTTACACAGTGCAAACGCCTAAATCCAGTCTTTTCTCCCCCTTCATTCAATGTATTCCAAAATGAGCAGAAAAATGGTTAGTACTGCCATCTGTTATCAGTTTAAAGAACTAAAAACATTTTGCAACCTTTAATTGGAAAATTTTTCAAGATTCTTTAGATTAAAAAAATATCGGGGGAAAATCTGCACCGTGCAAACGGGGTAGGTTGTTGCCCCTGAAAGGGATACCGCGCAAACTTGTTCTAACATAATTCGGGAAAGGAACGTCGTAGAGGGATGAAAATAGTCACATTCGCCTTGATTTTCCAAGCACATTAAACCGTCTAAATTTCATCAAGGTAGGGCTCATGGTTCTTGAGTTTTTGTGACTCACACACACATACACACACGACCCATTTCCAGTTTCTTCTTTATATATAAGATACTGTAAATAGTCTGAATTTAGTCGAGAAATGCATTAAATACAAAAGGCGGCAGTCTTTTATTTAAGGCAAAGTCCTTACAGTACATTTGAGAGAAAAAAACTTAGAAATGTAATACAAATTTTTCACTTTCAATTTGACTTTCACCATAAATATAGCTCATATATAAATGAATATGGCTGACTTTTTTCAAAAAATCTAACAATATTTTAACGTTTATGATTTTTTCAAACTAACCTCTAATAAAATCCTTATACGCGATTAATTTAAAAACCTTTTTATAGACACTATTTTTAAGGAATACCAGTGCCATTTTCGGAATATTTGAATTTTTTAGTCTTCCAGGCACACCCGTGCTTTAATTAATTTAGAAAATCGATTCACTGAAATTACAAACATGTGCAAGAACCATTCAAAATCCAGCGTGTCGACACGGTTGAGAAGCTATTTAAGTATGCGGTTAATCAGTCCTCATGAGAGTTAATGATATAATGGCTTCTGCTGGAAAGCCCACGGATAGAGAATGACCAGAAATGAGATATCCAGGAGAACTGTACTACTATTAGGTTGTTAGTTATTAAACAAAACTTTATTCTCTGCAGGTTATCTTGGGTATATAGTTTTCCTACTCATGAACTGCTGTTTGAAACATTATCAAGAGTGACTCCATCCCCTCACGGAGAAGAAAGTACCTCTGGCGGGAATTTCAACTCAACTGCAACTAGAACCCACAGTTACGACCTATTCAAACTGAATCTGGAGCGTTACGTAGCGTCAGCGTTAAAAGTTTCAACCAATCACTGCTCAATTCATTGACCTTGTGATACGTCAAACCAATCACAGGTCATGTCAACAATCAAGGAGCCAGCCTGGTAACGTAACGTAATGTAATGCAACGCTCGGGATGCAATATGAACAGACCTTAAGACGCCATAAGGTGTCTTCGATTAGGCATCATGTAGAATCTACATGATGCCTAATCGTAATGCAATGGAAGACTCATCCAGTTGCATGGAAAATGAAGAGTTTGGGAGAATACTTATAAGTTTTTTTTTCAACAAGAACTGCCATTTCTTCAATTAGTCGCTTTATTGTGCTATCGCTCAGGGGCAACATTTGAAATTTGAGGTATATCCTGATGCATTACAGTTGAGATAAATTCTTTTATATAGGTGACTCGTTATATAATTTAAACATTAAATAATTTTATGAAAACCTGGTGAAACTGTTTTTAAATAATGTTATGAAAATCTTTTAAATAATGCTTTAAAAAAATTCCATTTCAATGTTTTAAAAAGTCGATTAAATAATAAAATAAACTGAAAGTGCTTCAGTATCGGACAAAACCCCTACCGCCCACCATCAAAGCTGGAACGCCCACTAGTGGGCGATAAAGCCAAGTTTGACTACCACTGATGTAGATTTTCCCCATTTTTGTCATGAAATCGTCTATTTTCGCTTTAAACAATACAGAAGGCCAATACTTTTGTTGGCAGAGGTGAGGTATCACCATCTCAAAATTTTCAATTTTTGTATATTACAAATACACTCTGTCACAAAAAATATATGCACCCAGAAGGAAACGAGCTACTATCACGAAACTTAACATGTATGTAGTGAGGAGATAAGAAAATGATTACAAATTCAGAAGAACAGGCCGTTTTATTAAGAAGATATGGCATGAAAAATGTTACAAATCAGTAAGTAGTAATTCCACCTCTGGCAGCTATACAAGCCGAAACACGGCGTGGCATCGAATCAGTGAGGTCTGCGGAAGATCATGCCATAATCTTTGCAACTGGGCAGTTAATTCACCAGTATTACAGGACGGCTGCAGTTGCCTTCCAAGAACGTCCAGACGTGCTCTATTGGTGAGAGGTCTGGTGACCTGGCAGGCAATGGGAGTACGTCATATCCTTGAAGACATTGTTGGGAGAGTCGCGCAGTATGCGGACGAGCGTTGTCATGCTGATAAATGTCACCTGGGCGACTTGATAGCATAGGCAGTACAACTGGCGTTAAAATCTCGTCCACGTAACTTCGTGCCATCAAAGTGCCTTGAAGGACTACTAGAGGTGATCGTGTGTCTCAACAAATCGCTCCCCGCACTGTCGCACCTTGTGTAATCGCCGTATACCTTTTGACAACAAATGCCGGATCGGACAGGTGGCCTGGCCGCCTCCACACGCGTATACGCTGGTCATCAGCATTGAGACTGAATCGGAATTCATCACTGAAGATCACACGCCTCCAGTCGGTCACACTCCAGCTTGCCCGAAGTTGGCAAAAATCCAATCGACACTACCTATGATGTGGGGTCAGTGGTAAGCATCTTAATGGACGTCGGCTCCTTATACCTGCGGAGGCCAGTCATCTCCGAATGGTTTCCCTTGATACCACCGGATGTTTGGAAGGTGGTAAATGGCGTCGAATCGATTATAGCGACGTTGTTGGTGCGGATGTGGCCGTTCTTATGATTGCGCGATCCTCATGCCAATTTGTGTTCCTGGGATGTCCTGACCCTCCGCGACCGTAGACTATCTCTTCCGTGATCCATTGTTGCCATCACCGAGCAACTATATATCGCTCCGACCGAGGTGGCATCCAATACGCCTGTTCGACCAACCTGCTTCTCTGAGGCCTACTATACGCCCCCTCTCGAAGTCCGACATTTGTTCGTACTGTCGCCGGTTACGTCTCTAGTCACAATACCGTCCATCCAAGTCGACAGATTTGTTTGAATAAACCTATGGCACGAGCAATCATCCTTTTAAACTCTCCCGGCTGTTCATTTCATATGCACATGGCGCACATACCCTTGTCTCATTAGCATCAAAAGTTTAATCATTTGCATATCTGTTACCAGACTACATTCCTGCCAAGTTTTGTGATAGCAGATCGATTTCTTCTGGGTGCATATATTTTTCTGTGACAGAGTGCATATTGGCAAACAGGTAGAAACCATTAGGATCCATCTTTAAAAATAGTCTTTTTCCGACTGCCAGAGAGCTTTTAATCGTTTGTCCTAAGCAAACAAATTTAAACGGTGAATATAGTGCCCGAGACCAGCTTTAAGGATAAATGACATATTGAACCAACTGCATCAATACATTAAAAAAATTAAAATTATAGACCAGAATATACAAACACGATGTAGATTTCAAATCCGTAAAAGAACTTTCAGTATATTTATAGTAGTCAGCTATTTGAATTCATAGCACTATGCAAAGTCCCATAAATTATTGTATTTTGCTTATTTAAGCTCAATTAGGCTTAAAAGATTATTGAAAGGGAAGAAGGTAACATCTTTTTAAGGGGTTACTTACCTTTTAAAAGCTAAGAAACTCGACAAAGATATCCTATTTTAAATCATCAGTAGTTATGAAAATCTAATATTCAGAAATATGAAAATTTTACTGTGAGTTAGACACACTTTCTTCTTTATAAATACTAGTTGGTACCCGTCAAAACATGACAGCTAGATAGTAAATAAATGTACTAATATATTACAAATTATACTTAACACATCATTGCCAAATGTTGAAAATTATAATGCGCAGAAACAAATTAATGTGTTTAAGTGGCCTCGAGCTTAGTATCTAAAGCCAAATTTAAAAATGTCACTGAGCCTGAGCAGAAAGCAATTTTTTAAATTGTAATTTATTGCTAACTAAACAGCGCAAAATAAAAATTTTAAATCAGGTTTAATCTTATATTTCACAGACATAATTATCATATAAATAAAAATGGTGGAGAGAGATCTGGAGAGACTCCTCTGGATAAACGTGTTTATCATTAAAATGTGTCAATGACCATGCGCAGAAACAGTGAGTTTCTAAAGACGGATTTAAACTTGCCACTGAGCATGCACAGAAATAAATTTTTAATCGTAAATATTCGTTTATTGATAGAAATTTCGTTTACAAAAACCAAATTTGACAAATCTACAGATCACAATCTTCCGTTTAAGACCAAAATGAAGTAAATTGAGGCAGTAATTTTCTCTCACGAACTGCCCAAAAAGTCGGCTTAGCAACTTAAATATATAGATGGCTCTTAACGGCTTCTAGCTTGAAGAGAAATTTTAAATTTTTTTAAAATTTCAACCATATTTTTTTTCAATGTTATGTCGTTGCGCGCAGACTTGCATCCGTATATTAATGAATATACATATTTTTTTCAGTTTCGAAATTAAGTTGTATAATATATCTTTAAAATGACGAACTTTGAAATAAAAATTCTCAGTTCTTTATAAAAAGAAATTACAATTTGTTTTTTTAATTTCAGAAACTTTTTGATAAATTTACTGTAATTCAAATTTATATTGCAGGAATGATATAATGGTTCGTTATTTTAATAATACATGTTTATAATGAACGTGTATAAAATTTCATGATATTCTAGCCAACTGTTCTGATGATGTCAGGAGCGCAATGGCATAACAAGGAAAAAAACAATGGTTAAAATTTTTAAAAATTTAAAAATTTCTCCCCAAGCTAGAAAAAATTGAGTATGATCTTGACAAAGGAGAAACAGTGTTTAACTCACAGTAAAATTTTCATATTTCTTAATAAATTATTTTAGTAACTACTGATGATTGAAAATAGGGATATGTTTGTCGAGTCTCTTGGTCTTCAAAAGGTACGTTATGTTAAAAAAAAATTAGCTCTGAAGTTACTCAAAAAATACATCAAAGGACTATGCTCTTTTATGACTTTATAAAAGTAATAATCGGTACTTATGCTAAATATCTATAACATAAAATTTTGCATTTATTGATGAGTATAATCTTATCCATGAGAATAAGATCTAATTTTTGAGAAAAATATCGATTCTAATGCAAGAACATTTTTCATTATTCCGTACTCCCATTTATGGGAAAAAATATTTTCATTTATTATATTACCTATAATATTTGTTTCCTAACTAACTTATGTAATTTGATTCAGAGCTTTGATCTTCGCTGTTTTCGTTTTCTTATCCCCGGAACACACTTTCGGAACTTTTTTTTTTTGTTCCGGCGTTCTTATTCCTGACACGTTCCCATTACTATCTCATTTTATCTGCTTCTATGATTTCTTAGCTTTTAGCTTTTCGTCATTGGCGGAAGATGCTGATTTTATGCTATAATGGTTGCTGTTTACTTACTTATTATGCCTGCGAATTACGATGTTTGCATGATCAAAATGCTCCATTAGGCTGAAGAGATGAATATTTTTTTTTTTTTTTTTTTGCTCAAAAAGATTTGATGCACATGACGCTTGATGAATATTAAAAAAGGGAGGCAAGGAACGTTTTTTGATGTATAAACAGAATTTTCTGTTTACAAGGATATCAGGCTAAATTTGCGTTACTACATCCGCTTTTGAGATTTTAAAACTGTAAGGGAACATCAGTTTTAAAATGAATATTAGGTTTTATTTGGTACGACGTTAGATACCAAAATTGCTAAATCTTTCTATTATAGCTGGTGTGTACTAAAACTTTTGGATTCGCTCACCTCAATGTTAACGTACGGATAAAATGTGTCCAAGGATGGCCGACTTGGATTGAAAAATTAAAAAAAATTGTACTCCGTAATAGAGAGAAATTTTTCACCTTGGGGCGTTTGTCGTTTTTAAAGAAAAATGCAAGTAATATTTTAAGGGGGTCCGGGACACATTTAAAAATTTTTTTATGTATTGAGTTAAAATTTTGTAATTTTTTTGTGATGGTTAACCATATAATTTGTAAACAAAATTACTTCATAAAACTTCTCAAAATGTTTTTAAAGAATTTTAAAATTTTAAAATTTAAAAAAAAGTGGCGTAATTTAAAATTTTTATAACTCGAAATATTATTTGTCGAATTTCAATTCTTTTTCATTTAATTAAACATAAATATATAAGTTTTAATTTTGATTCAGCATTTTTTTAAATATTAATTTTTAAAAAAATTAAAAATATTTATATTAAAGTTTACAAAAAAAATTATGTAACATATTTTTAAAAAATCATATATTCAAAAGTAAACATTTGTTTCAAATGTGCTGAAGGAAAATTAAAGTAAAATAGTTGAAAAAGACATGTTCCGAGTTTCAACCATTTATCTTTAACGGTTTTTGACTTATAAAAGACGAGAAATGGGGAAAAACCACATCAAGCAGAAAAACGCACTTACAGGTTTAAACAACGCTTGGCTACTATTAAAACGTTGCAAAAAAATAATAATTTCTCCTGTTCTAATTAAGATAGAAACATGATTTAAAAGTTATTTGTACTGCGTTGTTCATAAATTAGCTAATTTTAAACGCACAGAATTGTCCTGACTCCCAGAAAATGCAGAGACGGAGTAAAAAAGGAATTGTCTGGCAGATAAGTGTTGTAAAAGTATATAAAGATTATTCCTTCACTCGCAGTACTCGTAAAGTGTTCAAATACAGTTCATACTTTCTAATTAGCTTTTAATTATCTTACAATATAAGCGTAATTTCAACTAATAAATCTTCGCTTCATATAAAAAAACACATCCTCTTAGATTTTTCAGCATTTTCCTGTTAGCTATAACAATATAGACGAAACCGATTTTGGTCTGTAAATAAAAATATTTTCGTAAACTAAACATGACACAATCTAATATCACAAAATAATTTTTCTAGACGATCAATCCTACGGATAGGCAATAAACATCAATAAAATACAGAAAATTTCTTGAATTTAACAAAAATTACCTCCGTAAATACTTATTTCAAATCCTGTGAAGTAGAGAAATTGCAATTTTTATAACACTTAGTTACATTTATTAACCATGATCATTTGCTTATTTGCTATTCATAGGGTATAATTAATACAAGAATATTTAAATATTATATTAAAATAAAGAGGCAATTAAATGAATTTTCATTCTATTCATATTACTTATACCTCAAGAATCGTTATTTATATCTTATTATTTTGAATGTAACTTTATTGAGTCCAACTAAAAATCGATAGCACTTTCGCTTGTTTTGCCAGCCTTCAGATATATTCAAACATTTTCCTTCTTTTTTCCTTGGATTAGAGTCACATAAAGCCTCAATAGACGTTTAGAGCAGCTTTTCTTCAAATAAAAGTTTTGCTGAAAAAACAACAACTAAATTTGAAAAAACCTAAGATTCTTCTTTCGACAGTCGAACGACGGCGTATAAATTTCAAATGACTGCTTTTTCTTGATCCAAAATGAAAGTTTAATTATTTTTTTTGTCATAGGGATCTAAAATAAATAATTACTCTGAGTCTCGGCCTTGTTTTAATGATTGTCGTTTTAATGTTTCTACAATATAAAGGTTCAAAAATTTAATATTCAGATTTTAAATCACTTAATGTTCTTACTATATCTGCTGAACTAGCAGCTGTATTTGAATAACTTTCCCACTTTCTTGCATAGAAAATGTTCCAAAAGCAGTTGTCCTGGGGATTTGTAAAACTTTATCACTTTAGCAATAAAAAAAATTCCTTTTTTCTGAACAGTTTTTATTTAAGGTCATATATTTTCAGAATTTATACCGTAAATCAAATATCCTGGAGACAGCGTGAGTAAAATAGCACAAGAGATCGTTTTACAGAATTTTACGGAGATATCTTGCAAAGAACTTAAGATATATCCATTTACAGTTATCTAATCCTGAAAAACTCCATTCTGAGACAGACTCGAAGTACAAATTTGCACGATAGAAAGGTACACAGAGACACTAGAGCATAGAAATGTTTGATCTCGCAATGTGACCATCATAGAAACACAAGGTTTGTTTTCTTTAATCCTCATATCTCTATAGTATGGTTTGAAGAAAATAAATATGAGCTTATCTGTAGATTTTTGGCATCCCAGACCACCTTAAAAACTACGATCATCTTTTGTGACAAGAGAGCATTACTTATCGGGAACTTCAGCTCAATCCCTTAACTTGCTATTTAATTGTTTTAACTATTAAATAGCAAGTTAACAAGGGGCATATAGCAAGGGGGCATTAGCAACAACAATTGTTTTTGTTGTTGCTAATGCCCCCTGTTTGGGTTAGAGGTTCCATTCACCGGGTCCTAACACGCTATTGGGCTGAAAGGGGCGGCTCTTTCTTTGAATTAGCACCACAGGGGTCGGAGTCCGACTTCGCTAAATGACACTCGATTAAATTACTCGGTTCCGTAATTTTGAACCGAGTCAAGTGACAAGATCGGAACACCTGACTCCGCACCCCCAGAGGAAATTTGAGAACTTGGAGGACATTGCAGCCATGGCCTACTTTACTTGCCCCGGCCACCATTAGTGAACACAGCAGTGGATTTGCAGCGACGAGCATCGAACCAGGTACGTTCAGATCACTAGCCCGCTGCTCTTACCAACTGGGCCACAGCGCCCTGCTATTTAAATAATAATTCTTAATAATTTTTTTGTAACATGTTCATACTATTTTTATACTATCTTTAAAAATACCCTACTCAGATTTATTTATTTCCAATAAGTCAGAAATAGTAATTTTCTTTCTTTATCTTTCCGAATCTACAATTTTGTGGTAATTTTGCAGACAGAAACAGAATAGGTTGTATAGACTTAAGCCAAATATGCCTTTCAGCGGATGTTATGCATTCGCCATTTAATTGACACATATTATAAATATAATGTATGTTTGCGTGTGGTATTTTATTGAATGTATAGAATATTTATTACATCATAAATATTTAGATATAAAAACCATCAAATAAGATAACCGACTTGTCACCTGTATATCCAAAATAAATATTATTTGAAAGAAACTGAAAAAAATTTACATGACATAGCGATTTCCAATCCTTTATACTTAAATCCTATTTTATGTTGGCTCTATTGTATCACCTTCAGTATCCTTTACTGTCATACAAAAAATTTATTTAACCCTGACATTTGAAACATGAATGTTTCAAAATCTCATTTTTTATGACAACATTTTAGGTGAATAATATATCAATACCATCGACATCAAGTTCCAACAAGCTGCTACCTACTTTTTGACGACATATTAAAAGAAAATTAATAACTTTATGGCAAATGAAATAGGAAACATCCTTCTCTTTGAATAATAGGGTATAAATTTAGAAAAGCAGGTCTTTAGATGAAGTTCATTCAATATACATACGATATATCTATCAATAATTCTGTTTTAATAGATTTAAAACTAATTTCTATACAGTCAGCAATAAATAAAATATGTAAAACAAATCATATACACAAACACAGCCTTATCAAACGTACGTAGGTTTTCAGAAACGCAGGAATTCAAAATTCTTGTTTTGAATTATTCAAACAAAACAATGACTGTATATTATATATATATATATATACAATACCGTAATAGGCAGATGCAACAGGAGTACCCGCCCGGGGCCCACTTAGAAGGGGGGAGGGCAAAATGTTGTATTTGTTTTATTTTCCCAAACCAATTAGTTAAGGGGCCCAAATGCAAATTCTTGCCTAGGGCATAGGAATGGCTAGTTACGGCACTGTATATATACTATATATATATATATATATATATATATATATATATATATAGTATATATATATAATATATATATATATATATATATATATATATATATATATATATATATATATATATATATATATATATATATATATGTATATATTAATTCTAAAGAAATACAAAAAGAAAATACATTGTCGCTTAAGTCAAAGGACATCGCAATATATACCAAACCAGCAATATAATATTTCTGGGCTGTACACTTTGCATTTTCAATAAAAAATGGGGCATATCCAATAAATAGACTTCAGTCAAAAATGCTATCAGTTTTCCCGCAACGATTTTTCCTCAAACCATTTATGTTCATTGTTTATAAATACTTATTAAAGCGTTATTATATATTTTGCACACATTCTGAGTTTAAAAAAAATAAAAAAATAAACACCAATGAAAGTAATTATAACGTCTTTGCTTAAAACTAAAGCAAATAATTTCTACCAAAAGCTACTTTCCTGGAAGTTAGTTTTTTTCTCTTTCGGGACGTTAGTTATTTCATGCTTCTCTCGTTTGCAGTAGAAGAAATATTTAGAAGAGAAATTTCTCTCTTTCTTGCATCAATGATTTCTCACTGAAAGTTTTCTTTAAATCCATACTCATAGCACTTGAAAAGATCTCTAGCTGAGCGAAAATCCCCAATTCCATCTCCCTGTCACTCTTACTCTATCGTGAATGGTCAGAGGGATGGATTTTGATAAACACCCTCTTTCACGGGAAAGCATAAAAGAAAAAGTTTAACCGTTACTCAAATTAGTCTTGCCTAACTTTACTAAGACCCCATTGATCTTTTGTCTATTTCCCTTTTTTCTCCCTTTTCTGCTTGTGATTACCTATTTAGAGCAACATTTCACTCTCGCTAAGGGAAATTTATTATGTGATTAATGACGCTTGTCTGGGAAATTACATCACGCTTTTGTTGTTCGCAAAACTCCTTCCCTCCAGAGGGCATTCAATAAAATGAACGGCCCGGCAAGACCAAACTGTGAGCCAGAGACATTTTTTGCCTGAAACTGATAATGGCGTCGCAATTTCAGAGGAAAATGGGTGTGATTATTTCTTGTTTCATTTTCCCAAAAACGATTAAATCTTATTCTTAATATTTGCCATTGAAGAAGGCTGTAAAGGGACAAAATATCCCCACTCAAATTTTGTTTAAAATCAAAAAGGATAGCTTTAACTCCTGACCCAACACGTTATGGTGTGTATATCGTAACGTTGCAAATATATACAGCAGAAAATATAAAGGATTAAATCTCATTCTCAATTTTTGCCATTGAAGTGGGCTGAAAATGGGCAAAATATTTGTGCTCAAATTTTGATTAAAATCAAAAATGAGAGTTCAAACTAATGGTCCAACACGTTATGGTAAATACATAGTAATGTTGCAAATACAGTGAAACCTCGATATCTCGAACTTGAAGGGAGAGACATAAAAATTCTAAATATCGAAAACTCGAATTATCAAAAATCGCATGTTATCAATAATAAAAGAGAAAAAAAAACTTTTTATATACCTCTTTAAAACGCAATCCATTTTTTTATTTTAATAAACACTATTTACAAAATTCTTTGAAAAAAGATTCAATTGTTGTTTGCTTCAGAGAAGAGTCTGAAATTTTATATATTGCACTTTCTAAGTGGACAATGGCTATAAATGTGTCGTCCTCTTATCTATTTGGTTGACATTCAACATATCTCCTCAAAGCGTCCACTGCAAATAGTCCTTCTTTGTTTGTCACATTTGGTGGCAAATGGCGGATTTCGTCCTCCTCTTCTTCTGATAATACACAAGAAGCTTTCGTCTGATCGATGTTGTCATTGTCCTCCCACTGACCACACACTATTACCGTATCATCTACGACGACAAAGTCATTAAATTTCATGTTATCGAGGTGCATGAGCATCGAGGCACTAGCTTGAATGCAAGACAGCACAGGCATGCATTCACACCTGTAGTTTTTTCTTTCACTCCTTGTTGCAACGATAAGAAATTCTACAATCTTCTTGGAAGCCACCGACCTCTTGATTTTTGTTCCTCCCTCCATTTCCTGGTTTATTAAAACCACCCCAACCCCTCTGGAAAGTAACGTTGGAGAATAAAAGGAGAAAAAATAAAAGAAAGGATTGATGGTCACTGCATATGCATGGCAACTAACTGAATAGAGATAAGAAATCATTAAACAAGAATTTCAACTCCCATCTTGGAGAGTCAATAGAAGTTGTCATTTCATTGTGTTATCTTCCGTCTTTATATCCCTTCTTTTTATGTTTATGCAGGGTTTTACCACTGTAATGTTTGAATAGCTATTCTATTTTTTAGAAATTTTCGTTTTTTGGATATTATTTTCTTGTATTTAGAAAATTTTTTCTTCTCCATTTATGGAAAAAAATTCAAGTTATCGAGGGATGAGCCAAAAAAAAATTCGCCAAATCAAGGTTTTTTTAACATTGAGTGCATAGGAAATTTGAAGGGAATTTTTATTTCTTCGAGATATCGAAAAATTCGCATAATCGAGGTTCGAGTTAGCGAGGTTTGACTGTATATACACATAAAATATGATGGATTAGATCTCAATTTCTGTCATTGAAGAGGGCTGAAAATGAACAAAATATATCTATTCAAGTTCTGTTTATAGACGAAAAGATTAGTTTAAACTTATGATTTAGTACCAACGTGTTATAGTATAC
Source organism: Dolomedes plantarius (assembly GCA_907164885.2). Taxonomy (NCBI): domain Eukaryota; kingdom Metazoa; phylum Arthropoda; class Arachnida; order Araneae; family Dolomedidae; genus Dolomedes; species Dolomedes plantarius. The sequence continues at coordinate 160,255,421 of OU015498.1, read as the reverse complement.
ATATTAATGTTACAAATATATACACATGAACTATGATGGATTAGATCTCAATTTCTGCCACTGAAGGAGGCTGAAAATGAACAACATATTTGTGCTTAAATTTTGTTTAGAGACGAAAAGGTTAGTTCAAACTTATGATCTAACATGTTATGATATATATATTAATGTTACAAATATATACACATAAAATATTTTTCTTAGAAATTTTGTTTTGCAAATAATCTACGAGAGGTGTTTAGCTTAGTACTGTAATACACTTTCCGCTTTACATGATTTCAAGTGCTATGATTTTTATTTTTTTCATCAGATTATCACTTGTCCTCAAAACAATGAAAATAATTTTAAAAATTTTGAAACTTTTGCATATTGTTTCAATTTTGCCACCCACTCAATTTTGGGCAAACATTTTTTGAAGCTATAAATAGGCAAAAGTATGCAAAAATATGAGAAAGCTTCATGCTGTCAAATCAAAAATCCCATCAAAGCTAAATCTAGATTCCCGTGAATATGCTTTCCTTCCCTATGATAGTTTGCTATCGTTCTTAGATGACAACAAAACCCCTCTTGAATCACCGAGCAAACTTTATTATATAATTTTTTTACCGTGTTAAAACTATTTGAAGGTCAATATAAATTAATGTAGGACTTAAAAAATAAAAATTAAATTTTATGAAACCATGTTTTATTTACTTCTGTAAAAGTCATATTTTAAACAAAAGGGCGTACTTACTTGTACATCTATCAAAAAGGAGTAAAATTCCATTTCAGCGTGTTAACAATTTTTTTTATTTGATATATTCAAACATTTGAGTTATTTCCGAATTCATTACTTTCCATTAACTATTAATCAAGTTGCTTTCGAAATTAAACGCATATTCCGTTCTTTCAAAATTAATTCACGAAAGTGAAAAAATGTGAAGATGCTAATTAGTCAATAACTAATTGTAACAAACTAGTAATGTGTTATTTAACTTTTATACAGGAAGTACCAGTTCATAAGCCTTTCAAAATTTGGCCTTATTTTGAGGGCAACAACTATTAATTTAACGCCAAAAAAGGAAAGTGGGATGAATTCTCTTTAAATATTGTTTGTTTAATTCTTTGTGTTACGTATCATTTAGTTTTCTAAAAGACGGCTTTACATCCGTTAAAACGAATTAATCTTTCATTTAATTCCATACCTAACTTTTTGTTTTATTTTATTCCATTTGTGTTACTCCTGAATACAAATGCTTTCATTTATCAATTAAAAGTGCTTTCACAAGCAGGCCAAATGTCGCACTCGAAAATTAACCTCATTAAGATGAACACACTTATTATTTGATAATTAATAGTAAAATCAACTAATGATGGTTTGTTTTACTTTCCTCAGTTCTATTATACTAGACTTCTATTATAATATTTGAAATTTATGCATTATAAAATGAATTTCAAATTGTTAAATTTTAAGTTAATATTTGATGTTTGTCTCCGTAAGTTGCAAAAAAATTGTACCTAGTGTTCCTATTTTTTAAACCAAGTTACATAAATTTATCCTCTAATAAAACTATTTTATCATAAACTTTATATTGAAATTAGGACAAAAGAAAAGATAAATGCATTTGATAATTTTAATGCTGTGAGAATACTTATAATTAACTGAGCAATGTATACTGGTCATTCTACTTAAAATTTCATAAAATGGACAAACAAACAATATGATAAGATAATGAGTCAAGAGGGAACCCATGTTCTGTGGCAACTAATTTGTTTTAAAATCTCTTAGAGAGCTAGAATCCAGAGGGATTAAAATGCTTCATTATAACACAGAAAGATAGATAGATAATAAATTCTATCTATCTATTATCTATTATCTATCTATCTATCTATCTATCTATCTATCTCTCTCTCTCTCTCTCTCTCTCTCTCTCTCTCACTATATATATATATATATATATATATATATATATATATATATATATATATATATATATGCAGTGGAATCTCTATCTATTGTTTTTTAAGGGACCGACTGAACTGAACGATAAATGCAGGAAAACGATTGATGCTGAAGATAACAAAGCAATATGATCGTCGGGACTTCGTGAAATAAATGACGCACACGGAAAAACGATGATTCGGGAAACGATCGATCGAGATTCCACTTATGTATATATATATATATATATATATATATACATACACGCTCACACAGATAGAGATAGATGGAGAAGGAAGAAATTGAAATTATTTAGCAAGCCTGTCTTCCACTTGCTTTAACATAGACTGCAAGATTTATATACTTATCGTATTTATAATATTGGTAGCCCTTTCATGTCTATGAGTGTATGAACAGGCATGAATAAATGAGTCTTTTAAACGCGGTTAACATCAACGCTGTATTCAGGCAAGTGTTTCGTTATTGAAGCGTAATTCTTGCATCCACCCAAAAGCTATTATATATTCAAAACGCGAGAGCTCCTAAAATAACCATTATTTTCCTGAGCGCAAAAAATTGATTAATAGTTCCGTAATGCTGTCACATAAGCTATGCGGAAATGTAAAGTAAAAGGAATTTTATCATCTACATTTATTTTTTCTAATATAGTGACAAATTTTGTAAAGCGACTCGCACGTTCAGACTCTTATGTACTGTTACAAAGTTATTATACTTTGTACTCTGTTACACTATTCTTCCCATCTCCTCTTTGTTTATATATATATATATATATATATATATATATGTGTGTGTGTGTGTGTGTAAGTAAATGCTGATTGTTATGCAAAAAAAGCATTTCTCAATCCTTAACTTTATTCAACTCATTCCCTAATTTACTTTGTCCTAAAAATTACTAATTTTATCAGACCCCTTTAAAACTTTTCGTAATTTTTATATCTGCCCTCGGGAGAGCTCTGACCTAACAATAACCCATGAGATAATAGCCGGCATAGCAGTTTTAGACTAAAGAGCATTATCATATAGCAACGCGAAATTCGCTGATTTAATGACAATTCTGACGACAATAGTTCCATGTGTCTACACGTATGTATATATATATATATATATATATATATATATATATATATATATATATATATCCCCGGGTGTGTGTGTGTGTGTGTGCGTGCATGCGTGCGTGCGTTTAAGCTCTTTTTACTGTAACAAAGTTTTCCAAGGGTTATCTTTTTAATAATATTTAGCGTTATGTTAAAGTTTACAATTTCAAAAATGAGCAACGAAATTTAAAATAATCAAAACTGCCTTAAATTTGAACTAAATTTATATCATTCTAAACTGAGGAAGTTAACTGTATTTATGAAATAGCAAAATAGAAAGAGTTAAAAGGAAAAGAAGTAATATCAACAGATCAATTTATGTGAAAAAGAGCACTAAAACATTACCCAACCTTTAATGTTACAACTTAAACTAAAAAAATACTCCCTGTGCAATTCAAGAATCGTTTTAGTGTCAGTATATAATAGGGAGTTACAACACGAGAAAATTTATTCATTTAGGGTAGAAACACATAGTTGTAGAGGTTCTATATTTTGGAGTAAACATTACCAGAAAACAAACCGTATGCCACGAAATTTTGAACTCCCCTTTGATGTGAAACAGCAAATATGCATACCAAAATATTCATTCCAACTTTATCATTTGTTTTCATAAAATTTATTCTTTTTCTTTCACTTTTTCAAAAATGATACACATTCTACAAAAGGAACAAATAAAACAACACGCTACTTTTACTTAATGTTTTATTTTTTTCCTACTCACATAAGGCACTATAGCGCACCATTTTCTTCTGTATTAAATATCAAACAAACTCGGGAGTTAGTTTTAATACAAACAACTATACTTGAAACATACCTAATCATTGTCATACACAGAAAAAATATTTTACTACCGCTTTACTTCAAACATTTTGAAAGTTTCAAGTAAGAAAAAAAAAAGACCCCAACCCTCCAAAATGAGAATCCAGATATAAAATGCTGAAAAAGAAATTCACTGAGTGTAAACTTTGAAGGAACGAAAACAAACTGACGGGATTCCCCTCACTGATGTAGGAAGTCACGTAAAAAAGTTCTTAAGCCCTTTCGGGCTAAATAAACAGCGGGGAAGAAATACCGTAATAGAATTATAAGCTACGTTTAATTCTGATGTCGGAGAAAACTGGTAATTTCACAGTGGCGCCTTAAACGATGGTTTAAAAGACTCTCCAGTTTGCTTTGCTTGTCTCTTTCGTTTTATACTCTCAGACACGGTGTGCACAAAGGGAGCTGCAGGAAGAAATGCAGCGCTAGAGAGGTGGAAAGTTAATTTTCTATGACATTAAACGATGGCAATGGCTTTTTAGTTTCTTAATCTTATATAAATGCCTTACGCTCGGAGAGCTTTCAACTCGCACGATCAAAATAGTTCTCGTCGTTGAATTCGTTTGCTGTAAAATGTAGTTAATCAACGGAAATGAGCTGGTTTTCAGAGATTAAAGAAGATAATGCTCAATCTCAAAGTGTTCTTTAACTTATTTTTTAAAACACTATTTGGTCTTTATGAAAACTCCTTTTAACCCAGTTGTAAAATTTCCCAAAGGTTTTTATGGTATTTCTTTATTCTGACAACACATAGCTTAAGACTGCTGTGTACTAACTCTACTGGATTCGTTCACCTCATTGTTAACTTACGGCGAAAATGTGTCCAAGAACTGGATTTAAAGAGACGTTTTTAAAATTGTACTCGTTAATAGAGAAAGAAATTTTGCACCTTAAAGCCTTTTTTGTGCTTTAAAAATTTTTAAATAATATAAAATTTAAATTTCTCGAGGGAAAAAAATCTGGTATAGTGTGTCTTGAACGCTCCTAAGTTCCTTTGGTAGACGAAATTTATACAATGAATCCTGTCGCAAGGTACATAATAGTTCAGGCTATCTGAAAGTACAATTTTTATTGGATTATCAGCATTTATGTAGCTGTCAATAGTAGACACTTTTTCTCCATAGGTTAACATTGAGATGAGCGAATCCAATAGGCTTAGTACAAATCAACCTTAATTACAACTGATTCCAGTCATGACAGCAGCGTTTGAGGAATTCTTTCAAAGAACCGAAAATTATAACCCGTTACTTAACTATTAAATTATTGGAAATAAAACTGTTTTGTGACTCGTTTGACAAAAAACCATTTTTAATGGTGTTAAGTTGCAGTTTTACCGGCTTTAAAAAATATATGAAATGTTTGATACGACCTAAATTCGCAATTTCATTCCAAGGTGTTTACTTTGCATCGTTCTGATCGTTACTTTAACTGCTCGCCAGAGAAACGTAGCCGGGAACAAACGACTAGCAATTTCGTAAGTGGAAATGCTTAACAATCCTTTTGATGGGGTATAACTTTTGCCTTAGTCTCAATTCATTCCAAAAACAAATATAATAGCTCCTTAAATGTGTAATAAAAACGTAAAATACACTCTTATAAAGAAAGACTTATGTTTAGAGAGCTACATGTTTTTCTACTATGAGAAGATATGTTAGATTCAACGGGATTGCTTAATTTAATGTCTGCTTACACACACACACATATATATATTAAATACAACTATTGACATTAAAAGTAATATCAGAGTTTGTAATTTAATTATTACAGAAGAAAATAGTGCATAAAAGTGCCGTATTTGATTAGAAAAATATAAATCATTAAATAGATATTGTGTGTTTATATACCGGGTGCGCCATAAATTTGTGCAAAGTTCAAAAATTCGTAATAAAAGACGTAATGCTCGAAAAAATTTTCTGTTTGCGCCAGTAGGATCAGAGGGACATTGGATTTTTTTTCCATGTAAAAAAAAAGTTTCTAAAAGTAACCAAAAGAGGGCGTTCACACGTCATACTGAGACTTTTTATGCAAGTCAGGCTATCAATTAAACACCTGGCTGGAAATGGAACCGTCATTCGAAGCCGGCAGCATGCTTTTTTCACCAGATCGAGCGTTGGTGGTTAAACTTTTCTACAAGAATGGTGAATCCACAACTGTTACATTTTGAGGAAACGAGTTGTTTAGAGGATCGTCCACGAAGTGTTAGACCATCCTTGGGCGCGGACCGCGTCTATGCTGTACAAAGTGTCATGGAAGGTTTGGGTGAATCTTTCACTGAAGACCGACTGATAAGTCGCGGTTGCAAGGTTCTGTGGCCCTCACGATCACCAGACTTGAACCCGGCAAATTTTTGGTTGTGGGGATACTTAAAGTCTCGTGTGTACCGGGGTTGCCCCACTACTTTGGGGGAACTGAAAAACGCCATTCGAAAGACAGTCTCTGCCATCGATAGCGATATGCTACACTCCGCTGTAATGGGAGTAGTGACGCGCCTCACTTTCCTATTATCTTGTGCTGGTGGTAATGTTGAACATCTTTTACTTTAAAATAAATGCATAGTCTCATGTTATTGTGATCCGTTTGATTTTCTGTTTGTGTTTCCTGATTTGCATAAAACGTCTCAGTAGGACGTTTCAGCGCCCTCTTTCGGTTACTTTTGGAAACTTTTTTTGTTTTATGGAAAAATTCCAATGTCCCCCCTGATACTATTGGCGCAAACATAAAACTTTTCTGAGCATTACTTTTTTTAGTATGAATTTTTGAACTTTGCGGGAATTTACGACGCACCCGGTATATATATATATATATATATATATATATATATATATTTATTTATTTATTTATAAACATACATAAATATATATACACGCACGCACACTCACACACACACACACACACACACACACACACACACACATGTATATATATATATGTCATGCATCATTCAAGTCCTCTTTCAGTTTTACATTTTGTACGACAGATTCTAAGAACTTATTAGTTGTTGAAAGGAATGAAATCTTATTAGGTGAAAGGCATATATCAAACCATTAGATGGTTCGTTTCGGATGAGCTTCATCGCGCAATATTTAGAGCGTAAATTTTACGCCCAAGTTCCTCTAATAGGTTAGCCCTACTATTAATTATATTTTCCTGACACACCCGAAGTTCCTCAAAAACGTTTAGTTGATTCTCTTAATTATGTATAGCATGAGTCTGATTATTAGCAAGAGTCTGATTATTATTGTCGATAATAAGAATTACAGCTAATGTTGCCCGTTCGGAAGAACTAAAATTATTAGTTGGATCTCTACGGGCAAAATTTAAATTGTTCTGTGTGTTTGAAACTGCGTGTTTTTGCTCAGAAATCTGCACAGGTACCAAGGAAAGAAACCTCTTGTATTTCCTACAAATATCATTTAGAATCAAGTGTTAAGAATTCTTGACTTTAAAAAGTATTAGGACAAAAATCGTTTGAAAATCCAACTTTATTACAATCTTTGCAGATGTGCCTCCTATTATATGTAGACTTTATTTAGAGAATTCGCTCTAATCTTAAAGAAACATTTTCCTAAACATTGAAACTCTTTCTCAAACAGAATTAGATTCAGTTGATACAGTTTTTCTGTAGTTTGTTTATAACACAGTACAGAAAAATTGTCCCTAGTACCATCTATTTCTAACAATAGTGCAAACCTGATATGAAAAGAAACAATATGAGAAATTCCATTAAAATACTTAAGGCTGAAGCAACGGTTAAGAATTTTTTCTTTCCAACTAAAGTTAGGGAAATCAATCCTATAAAACAAAAGCAAAGCTAAAACATAGCCAGATTTGGCGAGATTTCGCCACCAAAAGGGATTATACTAAAACGGTAGCTACGAGAAACTAAACCCCTTTTTAATCTCATTACACTGCGTTAATTATCATTAAAAGAGGAAAACCATGCAACCTTTCTTCTAAAGAGTAATGAATAAAGGTTTTCTTCAAATTTCGTTACAGCTATCTAAGATGGTGATTTTTTTAATCTAAGAAAGAAAAATAAAAGAAGTTCATAGGTTTTTTTTTTAATGTGTTAGCGTAATACTATCTATATCGTGAATAAAATAAAAGAAACGCACCACTACTATTGGAAAGATAGCAAATCAATCACTAAAATGTTATCTCAAAGAATAATCAATCATTAAAATGTTATCTCAAACAATACTTTTTGATTTCAGACAAAAAATTATTTCCAAAATAATAATTAAATCCTATTCTTGAAATACGATAACGCAAATAGGTCAAGATATTTAATTAAATTATTCCAAGGTTAACATTCATTTTGGCACAGTACAGATATAGTTAATTTTTAAAGCATTTTTACGCTATATACGTTGTCAAAGGCATACTTCATGTTTACTTTTACAGTGCGTATCTGCGGGTAAAGTAAAATTCCACCATTACTTCGTCTGTGCGCTTGTTGGAGGTTCGAGCAGTTCTATGCGCTTAAAAAATCTTATTTAAGTACGACGCATTCGTAAACAGTTATTTAATACGTTGACGATATTGATATTTTATTCAACTTTTTTTGTGTTTCCCGATTCCAGTAAATTGAAATTGCTCATAATAATGCGTATAAATCATAAAAAAAAATATTAATGTTCGACAGCAACTTCAAATGTTATGCAACCTTTTGGTGTTGTTTAGCGTAATTTACGAACACGCCAAAAATATCCCGCGGCACTTATGTTCTGAAGTGCAAAAACTCCATTTATAATGCATTAAATGCTCGTGATCTGAAAGACTATAGATGTCTTATTTAACTCAAACGACTTCACTGTAAAAATTTATAATACAAACATATTATAACTGCAGGTTTCAACCACCGAGGGAAGTTTAATTAGGTATTCTGATAAAATACCAATTTTTTAAAGGAGAATTACAAATAAACCTATAAGAGAAAAATCGCCAGAAAGGCAATATCCATTTCCTTTTATGTCACTGCCCATTAACAAAGCTGAATAGATGACTGCCAAATTATGTTCAATAGCTTTGTCATTATATCAAGGATGAGACGCATATAAAAAGAGCATTTCGTGACATAGCATCTAAACGTTATGTATCACGCAGTTCTTTTGGGAATAACATGGAGTAGACAACAAACGTGGAGATTCTAAGGCTTTTCAATTTATGTCGACATTCCTTACAGGAAAAAAACAGTTATAATGGAGTGTAAAAAATGTTTTTTTGTAATGATCTTATGACCTGATGAACATACAGTAGGTTTAAAAAAAATCTTTATATACTGTTGGTCCGAGAGCGTAGAAGTTTCTCAAACAAGCTTATTACACTGATATATTTTTTTTTTACGGTACCATTCAAAAGCAGACTACCGTCAATAATAGAAACTCTGTGAAATGAGATGCACGGTACCTTAGTAAATGCGATCAGTTCTCGATCACCGGCGTAATATCGATTTCACACTGTATTGACAGGTTTAAGTGATGGAGTCATACTACCATATACAATCCTAGAAAATTTCTAGAAAGTTCTAGATGAGGCCAGCCAATAATTATTTAGGGCATAGAAGTCACTAAGACAATATCGCCAAGTATCTGCCAAAGATACGTATTCAAAACAGGGCTTTTAACTCCGTCCTAAACTCTTATTGAAATGAAATCGTTATATAATTGCAAATCAGTCCAAAGATTGCAAAAGGTTATATATATATATATATATATATATATATATATATATATATATATATATATATATATATATATATATATATATATATATATTTATATATATATATATATATATATATATATTACAATGGGGTATGTCTGTGTGCGTATGCGTCTGTATCACGAATTTCAGTTTAATGAAGTTATATGCATAGCAGAGTTCTATAGATCCATGACGTTGAATGACATTTACCTGCAAAGGAATCCTTATGGTGTATAAATTACTATATCAGTAAGGTTTCTCATATATAGTTACATTCAATGTAATGAGAAACCCATTACAGTCTCATGAAAGCGTTACAGATAAAGATATCATCTTCATGAATGTAAAAATTTTTACCAGCGAAAAGTCTTTCATCCGAAACCTCTACAACGCACAGATAAGGATTAAAAAAACTGTTTAGGAATGTACACATAATGCTAAAAAAAGGATATCTCCGTTTATTTCATTTGGGATCGATTTCGGAAAACTTTGTTATTACAAGTTTCTATTTCATTTTTGTAGTATATTATTAATCTATTCCTTTTCCTTTCTCAATCACTTTAAGATATGTATGAAATCATTATTATCAGATTGAGTTTTGTTCGAAATATGTTATTTTATAAAATATTTTACTTGTTGTAAATTCATTTTCATTTATGTGAAATGATTTCATTACAGTAATTGATGCTTCACCATACAGTTGCTAAACACATGCAATTTGCTACTCCATTACATTTGCTAAAAATGTATGTTAGTCTCCATTAGCAAATGTTTTTTAGGAAGGAGATTTTAAGTGAATCGATGCGATTCCAATAAACAGAGACAACTGTTTATATATAAATAGTGATTCGATTCAAAGAACAGAAGTTGTAATTTTCTTAAGATATAACTACCGTAGAGTTTTGCTTTGAATAGAACAAATTAAAATGTGAAAATGACCATATGCAGGAAAAACTCCCTTTTGGGAAGGGCTATAGATGGGGACGATGGCGTTTTCCATTTACCTCAATTCCAGGTAGACGATGGTGCTTTTCGGTGCAGGCTTCGTGATTGCCCTTTGTCAGTTGCCCTTTGTTATTACAAGCTTCTATTTCATTTTGTAGTATATTACAGGGGACTAAACTTTGTTATTACTAGTTTCTATTTCATTTTGTAGTATATTACAGGGGACTGCTCTTTGTCAGTCACCTGTTTTCCCTCTCCAGTATACTTATTGACAATGTCTTCCTGGGGAGCCCTTAGGAAGGGCGAAACCTTAGTCCAAGTCCGTTAGGTACGCTTGGGGATTCTACGTATCTTAGCCGAGTGGAAATATTTAGCACGTATTGGAGAAGACTGTTAATTTGACTCCATTTTCCCATCCCAAACAGAGTTCTAGGCAAAATCGTATACCGAATCTGTTCATAAGTAAATTTTGAAACGTTACAAAATTTTTTAGTTTGACACTGGGATTAATGCAAACTACTACCAGTTGAAAAGTTGGTTGAACAAAAAAAAATTTTTGAAACAATGAAGAAGTTATAGCAACAACATAGAAACAAATGGAGAAGATTAAAAAAATTTTGTTCAATGTTTCTTTAATGTTTCAAAAAAAATTTTTGAAACATTGAAGAAGTTATAGCAACAACATAGAAACAAATGGAGAAGATTAATACTCGAACATACTTAGGAAATAAAAAATTTAAGATTATCTATATATATAAAACAGTTCCGTAACTGACTCACTGACTCACTGACATACAACGCACAGACCAAGCCGCTGGACCTAAAGGGCTGAAATTTTGCATGGCGATTCTTCATATGGTGTAGGGGTGCACTATGAAAGATTTTTGAAAAATTACATCAACTGTATACATTTATATCATATATATCATATATATTTATACATATCATATATATTTATACATATTATATTTTAATATATTACATCAACTGTATACATTTATCGTCGCATTTATTATAAATATATATATATATTTATTTTTTTTCCATTAATTGCATACATTGACCGTTGTATTTAATTTGAATGAACTCCGTAGTGAAGTGCGGGTTTTCAGCTAGTAAATTTATAAAACTTTATTCAACGATTCAAGAAACATAGACAAATCGGAGACGGGTGTCGCACTGATCTACTTAGACTATCGGAATCTTAATGACTAAATTCAATTCAAATTTGTAAAGTATTTCTTTTGAAGAAACTGAAATTACTTTTAAAAATACTGAAGCGTCGAAGACAATTCAGCAGTTTTGTTTTGTTTTTCCTTCTCAAAATACCAAAGGTACTGAAAAATTTTAGAGTGTGTTTAGGAAAAAAAGACCCATTAAATAATTTTTGTGGAACTTTTACAAGCACGTTAAGAGAAAATTAATTTTCACATTCAAAGAATTGAAATACAAAACTATTCATATTGTATTTGAAGGAGACTTTAAAAGCACAAAATATATTCTATGCTTATTAACCTTTAAGAATGGAACCCGATTGAAAAAAAAAAATATTTATACCTTTTATTTGTAAAATGTTTTATAGCCTATTAACGGTTTGTTTGAATACTTGTACATAATAATTTAATTAATGCAGTAGCAACTCAGGTTGCTTACTAGCCCTGAAAATTAAAAAAAAAAAAAAACATTATTAGTCTCTTTTATAATACTCAACCACATACTCGTTTAATCGTATTTCAGATAGCTTGAATTCTACAATATTGTAAAAAAGTTCATTTTAGATAATCAGAATGTGTATTTTTTAACTTTAGGTACACTTTACGGTTTTAAAATTTCTCTATTAGGGCTTAATATTATTGAAGGGTTATTTTTTTTTTGTTGCCCATCAAAGTGCCACGTTGCTTAACACTGGAGGGGCAATAACCTCCAGATTTTTTTCCCGATTTTCTTCAACCTAAAATATCTTGAAATATTTTTCAATTAAAGGTTGCAAAATGTTTTTACTTCTTTAAACTGATAACAGATGGCAGCACTAGCCATTATCTGCTAGTTTAACTGGAATACATTGAATGCAAGTGAAAAGAAGACTAGATTTAGGCGTTCACACTGTGCGAACGGCGCCCCTGAAAGGGTTTTAAGGGGTCAGGTACCTCTGCGCGCAAGCTTGCATCTGTATAGCAATGAATATACGCAGTTCTTAGTTTTAAAATTAAGTTATATAATATGTCTTTTAAATGACAAACTTTGGAACCAAAATTCTTCGCTCTTCATAGAATTGTTTTTTTTAAATTTTATTGTTTTGTTTTTGAATTGTTATGTGTTGTTGTGTTTGAATTGTTATGTGTTGTTTATGTTATTGTTTTGTGTTTGAATTTTATTGAATTGTTTTTTTAAATTTCAATTTTTTTCAATTTTACTGTAATTAAAATTTTTATAATAGGAAGGACACAATAGTTGGTCATTTTAATCATACATGTTTATATTGCCTGTGTATGAAATTTCATGGTAATCTAGCCAACTGTTCTGGGGATATCATGTGCGCTACGACATACCAATGAAAAAACTGTTGAAATTTTAAACAATTAAAAATTTTCTCTTCAAGCTAGAAAAAAATGTAGTGTCGTATTTATAAACAACAAAGAGTGTTTAACTCAATGTAAAAATTTCATAATTCTGAATAAATGGTTTTCATAACTACTGATGATTGGAAATAGGGATATGTTTGTCTTTTAAAGGGTCCTGATCTGTTTTCGCATAAGTCAGTATTAAAAAAATAAGCATACAATCCTTGCTATTAATTAGAAATAATTTTTAACTGTTCCACAATTTGATCTTTGCAAGATTGTGGCTGAAATGCTGCGCGATGCTCGTAGAGCTAATCACAAGTAATACTCCTTGGCCTGCAAACATAATACTAATTCTAAATTTGTTGTCAGTTTAATTTTTTTCTTTGACTTCAATTAATTTCGGTAAGCTTGAATAAGCTTATTTGATCTGTTTTAGCGTCATCCATAAATTTCCTGTAAGTAATGACGCCAGATTTAGTTAGTAATCACCAGGAAGGAGATAAAAGCATGAATGATAGCTAGAGTTATAAAAAAACGACATTTTTTTTAGACTTCTGCCTCTTATCTGCAACGGGCGAGTTTTCCAGGGCATTTTTATTACTTTTACTCCATCTACGTCATATTCTGCCCTGTATGTCGTATATTTCAAGGCGCATCATTACACTGTACTCTCGGGCAACCATAACCGTAGGTGAGTGTCTTCTGCTAAAACTGTACTTCATTTCTAAAACCTATTACTGTAATCATATACAGGTATACCTCGACTTACGATCGCTCGCACTTACGACCGAAATTTTTAAATTAAAAAAATTTTTTTTTTCAAAAGCACTGCTCCTTGAATGTACAGTACAGGTAGTCGAGTTCTTGTATTACATAATTACTAAAAAATATGATGCAATATTCTGCAGTACTGCAAAAATTTATGACGCAAAAATAAAAATGTATGATGTAATTGTTCGATATCCACACAATAAATCAAATAAATCTACATTGGCTTCAAAAATGGATTCATCTTTTCATTATATTAATAAAGGACTACAACAATTAGAAGCAATGGTTCCAAATGGAGAAAGATTCACAAGTGTAAATCGTCGTATTCGGGAAAATCTGGCTTACTTCCAGACAATATACAAGGGTTTGGCTTTGGAGAGCTACGGTCAACTTTTTGCTACACGAGAGCTAATTAGACCGGGACCTACAGTTTAAAGCCTATTCCGAACGGCTACAAACATCCATGTCAACAGTGGGACTCGAACCCACAGGATCTGAACCGAATACCAGCGCCCTAGCCATTCGACCATCGCCTGGCCAATATATAACGGAAAGTAGACGCAAACTGTTTAAACTACCTTCGATACCTTTGTTAAAAAAAACTTGCAACGTATCTTGTGTCGCAAATTCTGAACCAATGGATTGTACTAACATAATAAGTAGTCATGGCAAAGAATACTTTTTCTTCAAAATAAAGTATAATGTATTTTAAATTACGTATGTATGAAAGTAAAAAATATATGTATATGAAAATATATGTATGTCAGGGGTGTAGTTTGCCTGTTATAATACCTTTAATGCAGTCATCATCATTTAGCACTGGTGGCGAGTGGAAAGAATAGAATAACATCAATCCATAATTCGAATTAATTCGCTTTATTTCCTTTTCATGCTAGCGAAAGCTCCACATCAGCGCGTTCAGCTCTCGCCATTTTTTACTTAGAAATGCGGTGAACACACATCCGTCGGCACTGAATTCTATCCCGCGCTCTCCCGATTTCTAGGTCAAAACCGAGCGTCCACTCTCCTGGCACATGCGCAGAGCCCAATTTAGAATTTTCTAGAAATTTCTTCCCGCCAAACCTGTACAGTATCTAAAAATAATCTCTCTGCATGGAGCTTCATTTCACCGCGAATCGAAGGTCAATTACTGAAAACGGGTATTCTCCTGATTTCACCCGTAGCGCGTCTTGAAATATGAAAACTAGTGGCTTTTTCTCGCCACGAAAATGATTAATTCCTAAACCCCCTTTAAATTTAACTTAATTATTCTTTTCCCAATTAATTTCTGACATGTACATACACAAAAAAAATTGTTTGAAACTCGAATTACGACCATTCAACTTACGACCAATGTCTCGGTCCCTATCTCGGTCGTAAGTCGAGGAATATCTGTATATGTACTGGAGAATAACTTAAAAAATGGATTTTTAAAAAACTAAGAGCATTTCTTCGATACAAAAACTTGAACTTCGATTTCTTGAACTGTTACAAAAATGTCTTCCCATACGTTTAAATTATCAATGAACGTGCTTGGGTGTAAGTATGACTGCATGCATACAAAACTATAGAATAACATGTCAAACTTCCTGTCAAATTTCCTGTACACAATGCTAACCAGAAGCTATAAACATTCTAAGCAATTGAAATGTATGTTAATAAGAACAGAAATAGTTGAACTAACTTATTGGGTAAATGCAATAATAATTCCAGATAATTACAGAAATGCCAGCAGCAGTTTACATACCCAAATAGCATGCATGTACAATTTTCGAACACCAGATATTTTATTTAATCCATATAATGTTATAAGGTATTAAGTGTCCTTTGTTCATTACAAGTTATTATGTCATTATTCCTAATTTGTTGATTTAGTACATAATATTAAAGCAATATAACTCTTAAACACTATTATTTATTTTAATTTCGTGATAAGGACATGGTTTGCTATTAAACGGAACATAATGTACAGGAATCATTATATGTCCGCAAGAATATTTTTGTTTAAAAGAACAAATAAATAATTTTTTTAATCCAAATAGACTTCATCTAATATTCTTCAATTAAGAGAGTTTCTGTTCACTGCTCAGAATGTTCTTTCGTAGGTAAAAATTAAAAATATATTTAACTAAAGAGTTAAATACATAAATCTCATTTTGAACTTCCCCGAAATTTAATCTTAAAAATATTATCAAACTATTTTTTCTAATAGAACGGGGTTACATAAACTGATCTTTTAGAATCTAATATTGATGCATTTCAAAGGAAAAATTAATAAAAGAAACCTTTACAGACATTGTAAAAGTCAAATGATAGTTTGCTTTATCTAATGTCTAACACAAGTTTTTAAAACGCCTCCGAAGTCTCTTAAGCAAATCGAAATAATCCGCTAAGGAAATTATACAGAGCGTTTAACTTTATCATTGAAGACAGAATTAAAGTTTTTATGAAGCTGAAGTCGGGGAGCTATAAGTGCAAATTTCGACTTTCTTTATCTGTACTACCAGCTGAGGTTTTTCAGAACCATAGTTTAATAAAAACTGCATATGAGGCTTGAAGGAACATTTGCTTCGTCAAAAAAAATTTAAAAACTGTTAATACCTCAAGATTTTGTTACTTATTCGTTACTTAAAAATTATAAAGACCCCGAATAAAAATTAGACATTTTTATAGACGTAACAGTTTGCAATCAAATGAAAAGATGCAATTTTCCATTGCTGAAACAAAGCACAGAGATTATATCTATGGTGCCCGGTATAAAGGGCTGTCAAAAACAGTAATTTAAATATACCACGTTATTGGCTTTTATACCAATCTCAGAACAATAAATTCGACTTAAGTCTTTTGTATAAAGAAATGTACTTTTGTACACATAATTGATAGACTTGAGCCTTTTATACAAGTCAAAAGATTTGTTTTTTTTTATCAATACAGTCGAACCCTGTTATAGCGAACCCGATATATAACGAACTCACGGATATAACGAAAGAAAATTTTGGTCCCCCCATTTTCCTATTGTATATAATTCAATTAGTATTGTGTCAGTTTATTAGTATTGTGTCAGTTTAATGTAATCGATTGCAATCGATTTAATTCATTAATGATCATTTTTAATAGATTTTATCATTTTTTAATACATCATTATTGAATACACATTGAAAATATTGAGTTAAACATTTTGTGAACTCTAGCATTTTTCTTAACGGTTCGGATATAGCGAACCACTGGATAAAGCGAACAATACCTTTGGTCCCTTGAAGTTCGTTATAAAGGGGTTCGATCTAAAAATCACTTTTTTGATTTAAGCCCCTTATACCGGGCACCATAGATATTAGAGCAATAAATTAGAAAATTGTACTATCACTTAGCATTGTACTGTACTTAGCATTTCATTTAACAATTGCAATCCTGATAAACGTATACGTCATTTCAAGTGGAAAACTTAAAAAGAATCTCTTCTAACTGCTGAAAAGGAATTCGGAAAATTTGAAATCAATCACTAGTCGTGATTGTTCAGATCAGACCTTGTGTTTCGAGAAGATGGAAGACCGTCAATAGCAGAAAAGTTTTCCAGCTTGGCAGGTGATACTGAAGGTTGAATTTAAATAGATATTAGGTTTTTATCTTAAAGTACAATGAGATATACAGCCAAAATTCTTTGTATTAAGGTATTGCTACAAATCTGATAAAATCGAGTTAGCTTGCATATATACTTCAGTTAGGAATTAATGTAATTTCTGGATCGTGATTATCTCACATGAGTGGAAAATTAGTTTAAAGTATCACAAAAAGAAAAGAAACCACGTGATCAGCATTTTATAAATTAAATTCTAAAAATTAATCGTTAAAATTTCACCAAAAATCATAAAATGGAGGTAAAAATTCGAAAAAAGATTTCATTTTAAAGGAATTTTAATGATATTTCTCGTGATATAAATTTCATAGCCCCCAGATTATTATTTTAAATGCAAACTTAAATGAATGTTTCAAAAACAACTTAAAAATTTAATTAAAAAATATCTAAGAAGAGCTTTTCAAAAATCTTTCTTAGTGCACCCCTACACTATAAAAAGAATCTCCATGCAAAATTTCAACACTTTAAGTCCAGCGGTTTGGTCTGTGCGTTATATATCACTCAGTCAGTCAGTTGCGGAAATGTTTTATATATATAGATTAAAGATAAAGCGAATGTTTGAACATTTCTTCTTGAGAATAAAACCTCAAGTACATTAGTTCAAACCACTCTAGGTATATAAATCCCAGATCACAGAAATCTGTTTTAATCTAACATAACAAAATACATTAATTTTGGAGAGAAAAAAAATTCTGCCATCATTTGCATTTATTTTTCTAACACACATACAAATTCTCAATATACATATAATCCAATTATTTCATGAGACAATGCTGATTTCTAATGTGCTGAATACATTTTGTGTAATGGGTTTCCAAGAAGCCTATTCGAATATCAAGTTTCACACATTTAGTAAAAACAATCGTTATATCACTGATGACGTTGTTTCTAAACCTTTTGGAGAAAATATTCTGTGTCTTTGATACAAATGTTGAAATTTATGTGGCATACTTTAAATAAGTGCAAATTAAGCTTTAAATAACTCAAATTCTCATTTTCAACTATTTTGTTCACGTCACTAAAATAGTAAATATTTTGAGTTTCGTTTCTAAAAAATATACCTTTTTTATTCAAAATAAGCCATCTTACCACCATGAAATGAAGACTAAATTAAGAATTAAAAGGTATTAGTTTAGATGAGAATTTAAAAAATAAAATTATTGATATAGATTTGCAATGAGTACCAATCTCAGTTTTACAAAAGGACATACTCCATCCACAAAATCAATGGTTGAAGAGATGCATTTCTTGCTCTTAGTGAATTTTATGATTGCAAAGAAATGAGGTGATTTCTATCGACTATTCCAAACTTTATTATTTTATTTATATGACCCTGCTTATTTGCATCAATAGTGGAATTTTAATAGCAATAAATGTAGAATACCGTATTCCTAAAAAAAAGGATAATTTACTTTCAGAATTCACGATAAAAAACATACTAACGGTAAATTTTTTAACAGTGCAGTAGTGCCCCCAAAATGCAAAAGAAATTCTTATTTGATTATTCAACTTGTTATAATTTTTATTTAACTTGCAAATAATCAAATCCTCGAAAATTAAACGCACAAAAAAAGGTTGTTCAGAAACACCCACACACGCTTTAAATATTTACATATACTTTCCTCTAGGTACTGGCTGAACATTTCAAATAAGCTTTGTGAATTAATAGAATTAAAATCAATGGCTCTATAAATAGGGACTTTAATTTTATTACAGAAGACGACGCGAATTCTGTTCAGTCTAATAAGTTTGAAGTTAATCCATTTAAAATAAGTGACAACTGATAAAATTTGCATCAATTTCCGAAACGTCTAGTTCAGTGATTTCCAACCGGTGTGCTGCGGCACTTGAGAGTGCCATAAGATCGGCAAGGGGCCAGGGGAATATTTGGAAGCAAAATAACATTACCTGGGCCCACTTAAAGTAAATATTAAGTGTAATGAGTGACTCTCACACTCGACAGATTCACTCATATAGATTCACTCGTTCGTGAGGGTGAATTAGTTACTACCATGCCCATAACTGTTATGCCTGATGTAAAAAATGTGCGCTCTAAGCAACCCATCGCTAGTCTCCCATTCATAAAACAAAACTCTTTTCAGTGATTGCCATTTTAGTTCTCTAGTGTAATACTATACAGAATCTTATGGCTATTTTTGAAACTGTATTAATATATTCTATTCTGCTCTTTGTTACTTATATATATCATTGAATAAATGAATAACAGTGGAGTCAGTACAGTCGAACCCCGTTATAGTGAACCCGGTATATAACGAACTCACGGATATAACGAACGAAAATTTTGGTCCTTCCATTTTCCTATTGTACATAATTTAATTAGTATTGTGTCAGTTTAATGTAATCGATTTTAGTCGATTTAATTTACTAATGATTACTTTTAATAAATTTTATCATTTTTAATACATCATTATTGAATACACATTGCAACTAATGAGTTAAACAATTTGTGAACTCTAGCATTTTTCTTAACGGTTCGGATATAGCGAACCACCGGATAAAGCGAACAAAACCTTTGGTCCTTTGAAGTTCGTTATAACGGGGTTCAACTATAGACCTAAATTTAACATGTTTCTCATATATATAGTAAAACCTCGTTTATCCGACTCTCGTTAATTTGGATCTCTGGATTATCCTGATCAGATTTGTAGACATTATTTTCATTAAATGTTCACACTAGATAATAATTTTTAACTATGATAGCAAGAACGTAATTACAAGTACGCCAAATATTCGCTTTTTAGTTTGATTCAATGTACAGTTCCAGCTTAGACTGTACAATAAATTATGGTAATAGAATGCTTTTTGTTGAGTTTAAGAAAACTTTACTAGACTTACCAATTCTTACTTAAGAAATGATGTGAAAAGTTATTTTTATATTTTGTAATGTCTTGTAAAGAATACTATGTAATTTTGTTACAAAAAAATAGTTTTTTTATTGTAATAAATGGCAAGTGTGCTTAGTTAAGGATTTTGTTTTGCTTATTATCCATATTGCCTGGATAATCCGGATTTTGGTTATCCGGATTGCCTATGGTCCCAGTTAGTTCCGATAAACGAGATTTTACTGTATACCAATTTAATTTCATTTTAAAAAATTCAAAAACTAAAATTCTAACATGGGTGCCCCGAGTGTCTAATATCATTTCCAAGGGTGCCGCAAAATAAAAAGTTTGGGAATCCCTGGACTAGCTGGAGAGATTTATATATTTCTTGATAATTTCATAAACTTCCCCATTTTTAAAATGCGTAAAGTCGATATTTGTAAGCTCCATAGACAAATATTTTATTTTCTTTTATATGGCGATTTTTCAAGCTACATTATCAATGTCCCTCGTTAAAAAATTTCTTCACAATTGATTTGCAAAGAATTAATGCAAAATTATCCAGGGCTTGAAGATATATATCCGAAGAACGAATCCTTTTTGTTCTCGAATCTCTCCGACCAGAATAGAAATATGATCAAACGATTTCTATCCGTTTGACCTATCATGTTTCTATTAATGCATCAAACGGATAAAAATCGTTTTAGACAAAAAACAGGAACAAAAAAAAATACTGCTCTCTCGACTAACGTTCCTTTGTGGAATGAATCTAAAGGATCGAATTTTTTTGTTAATCCTTCTGAATTTATCCAGCTCGCAGCGAAAAAATTTTGCTCCTTGAAATTTTACTCCGATTATTAATAAAAAAAATTACAGAAATCTGTTCATCATTCTAAAATGTGGTCATCATCATTCTAAATTAGGATTTAAGTATCTCGTCACTGTATTTATATTATCAAAGGTGTTTATTTTAACGTGTGGTACCCAATTCAACAGAAATAGGAAAAAAGACAAGATGATAAAGGAATTCAATGCTATTGTTTTGTATTCAAAATTTAAAATAAACAATAAAATGTTCTGAAGAAATATATAAAATTTCTTGCAAAATAATTTAATGCCTTGTATGCAGGAAATTATATGTACCTATACGTAATGAAAAAAGCCAATATTTTTTAAACGAATAAAGGTTCATGTAGAGAATTTAACATACGTTATTTGGATTTAAACTCATAAATAGTTTTGTAAAAACACTATTGGGAAAAGAATCCTAACTCTGAACAAATTATGCAAACCGGTTGAGTTTGTAAACTTGGTTTTAGCCTCGTTCGATTCAGAATGAAAAAATACACAAAAACAAATACCCAACTTCAGACATTTGTTAAAAACCTCAATCATGAGAACTTTTCTAAAATTTTGTAATGAAATTTTACCCTTTTCCCATGGCCACATTGTGCTGGCCTGTGAACTCGTCCTTCCTACTAGACAAGAGCTATTTTTGTGCCAAGGTTGATCTCTCTACCACAAACTATTCGAAGGTTATCGCGCAGGACGATAGATGTATAGATCTATACCTAAGTATAGATCTATATATAAACACATACCAAAAATTTCATGTAGTCTCTTCTAAAGAAACTACCGCGGGTTATTAACGTAGCATTATGTATTGTTGCTTACTTCTTTTGTATGCATATATGTATGTATCTATATATATGTACGTATATATATATATATATATATATATATATATATATATATACGTACATATATATATATATATATATATATATATATATATATACGTACGCTGCCAAAATTATAACTCGCGACGACGGGCGGTTTTAGTGTCTGAAATTTTGCTTTCCGGAGGACCGTTATGGAGGAACGTAATCCTACGTTGAAAAAGGATAAAGTTTATTAGGTAGGCCTGGGATCTGGGATGCTTTAAACAATATTCTGTATAGAAGTATCGTGTAGATTCCAAAATTTAAATTTTATCCACATCGAAACAGCTTAAAAATCTTTCAAAATCCGCCAAAGAGGAAAATTAGCAAAATTACTTGTGTGAGATATTTTAAGGTAGGATTATGTTCCTCAATAACGGTCCACCGGAAAGAAAAAAAGTGTCCGTCTTTCGTCGCGAGTTGTAATTTTGGCAGCCCGCTAAACCCAGTAGCAGTAAACAGTCAAACAGAAAAGTACGAAAATGCGTAAAAAAAAGAGGTAAGCAAGGATAAGTAATCCTAAGTTAATAACCCGCGGTAGTTCCGTCAGAAGAGACTACCCGAAATTTTTTTTGTTCCTACTCAGAACAATTCTTTACTCGGAAGAAATGAATTGTTCCGAGTCGGATAAATATCCGCAACAATAAAAATCGTTTGGAGCAAAATGAAATCCATCCGAAAATAATTGTTTCATTTGGATAAATAAATAAAAAATTCGATTTGAACGAATTCGATCGGAACTTTTTATTTTCGTTCATATCCATTTCAAGCCCTGGAGAATTATCTAATTACGGTAAATACATCGAAATATATTTTAATTACATTTCAGATATAAAAAGAAAAACACGGACAATACAATACGTGTTGCGATATCAAACTGATAGCTGTGACATCATGAATGAACGGTATAACGTTGCAAAACTGTTATTCACTGTTTACCTCTCAACAAACTCTTAGTTACATGTGGTTACCATAGCGATATCGTGACGGGCAAGAAGTGCGTCTTGGGGAAGTGTAATTCATGTCGGTAAATAAATACTCGGAACTCAGTTACCGTACAAAGAGATAATTTAATGCGTGTGATATCAAATTTATTCTCCACACTTCAAGTTGGTTCACACTTGATTACTTGCGTCCCCAATTTGCTTTTACCAGTTCATTCATTGTTGATGGTTTACCTATAATCGTATCCATTTTCCTGTAAAACTTTTCACTGTTGCATTTATAAGAGATGTAAATTATTAAGAGAATAAAACATTTATAATTTTTCTGTAGAGTCATAATACGCCTATAATAAAGTGTTCTGTGAAAAACCTTGTTTAGGTCTTGAGTATCACGCGATATCCGAATCACTTCGAAAACGCACGGGAATATTTAATATTATAAATAAATAGAAACTGATACATTCACACACACACACACACATATATATATATATATATATATATATATATATATATATATACAGTAACCACCACTTATAGTGATCGGTGGTTATAAGAATCAACCGTTTATAAGAATCAATATCGCGAAAACAAAAACAAATGTATTATTTCCATGTTAAAAGTTCCGCTTTAAAGAATCAATCCACCGGTTATAAGAATCAGTTTGCAATCTTCGCCTTCCTTTCATTTTTCCAAAAAATGCCACTTGAACTCTCAAAAGGTACGAAATTCTTTCTTAAGTTTTTGAAAAGAAAGATTGATAAAACTTTGGGGTGGAAACAGTCGTAAAATACATTCCTTTAGACATAACATAAGAGTTTTCTCCTTATACTTTTTGCTAAACACTGTCTTATTAGCTTTACCCAGGGGCATCTAACCCGCTCGGGTCCGATTTCACTTTTCTCCAGACAGGCACTCCTTTTTTCCCACCACTTACTTCCTGGTTGCGGATTTCTGGACCCTGAAACACATAAATCTTCCGCGAAGTGTCCACCATCACTTACGCAAACAGGACAGTGGATTCAGCACTTCAAACCGTGAAACGTAAACGGATCCATTTTGCTGAATCAGATGAACCAGATGCTGAATAAAACGTTTCACGGTTTGATTCTGAATCAAACCGTGAAACGTAAGCTATAAAGTGAATCTTCGTCTGAGACTGTAATAAGCATACGTCGCTAGTATTCACTTTAGTTTCCTAACAAAATTGCCAGTTAGTGTTAAAACTTTTTGATAGTTGAATTCAAATATGATAAAAACAAGGAAAACTCTTAGTTTTTCTGAAAAACAGAACTTGTTAATTAGATATGATGCTCTTCTAAAGTGTAGTCAAAGAGAAGCTGCCTCTTGTTGATTTTATAATCATGTGTTGTTACTTATAGGTCTAGAAATTGAGTTATAGTATTTGTTTAGAAATTGAGTATTTTTAAAATTATCAAAAATAATTTTAATAAATGATAAATAACGTAAATTAAAGAGTATTTAATGGTAAATTATGTATATATGTGCCTGTGTGTTTATACATATATATATATATATATATATATATATATATATATATATATGTACAAGTAAATATTTGTGTATGTGTGCCTGTCCAAAGGGAAGTTTCGGTTATAAGAATCAACCGCTTATAAGAATCAAAAACAATAATAACAAACGTGATTCTTATAAGCGGAAATCACTGTATATCTATATATATAAAACAGTTCCGTAACTGACTCATTCATTCATTCATTCATTCACTGACTGACTGACATACAACGCACAGACCAAACCGCTGGACCTAAAGGGCTGAAATTTTGCATGGCGTTTCTTCTTATAGTGTAGGGGTGCACTAAGAGAGATTTTTGAAAAATTCTTCTTAGATTTTTTTCAATTAAATTTTTAATCTGTTTTTTTACTTTTTTTAAGTTTGCATTTAAAATAATAATTTGAGGGTTATAAAATTTATATCACAAGAAAGATCATAAAAATTCCTTTAAAATGAAATCTTTTTCGAATCTTTACCTCCATTTCCTGAATTTTGGTGAATTTTTAAAGATTAATTTTTAGAATTTAATTTATTAAATGCTGATCACGTGACTTCTTTTTCTGGTACTTTAAATAAATTTATCGTCACGTGCATAAAAACTAAATAGACAAAAAATAATCTTTTTTTCTCGCTAATGCGGCAGACGATTGGACATTATCCAAAAAAATATTAAAATACAGTAAAAGAAATGTTCTAGAAACTGTACTATATTAACTGTACTATATTCTTTAGTATTCTTTATATTAGATTTAATTTGAATATCTTCTTCTACATCATTTTGTCTATAAAAATATCCCTTACGATTTTTTTATAAATATATATATATATTTTACATCAATTATATACATTGATCGTCGTATTTATTATATATATATTGGCATTAATTGCATACATTGACCGATGTTTTTACTTTGAATGTACTCCGTAGCGAAGTGCGGGTTTTCAGCTAGTATATATATATACAGTGGAATCTCGATCTATCGTTTTTCGAGGGAACGACTGAAATGAACGATAAATGCGGGAAAACGATAGATTCGGGAACATAACAAAGCAATATAATCGTTGGGACTGGATAAAATGAACGACACTTATGGAAAAACGATGGATCCGAAAACGATCGATCGAGATTCCACTGTATATATATATATATATATATATACACGTTTGTGTGTGAGTGTGATTTCACATAAAGTCCCAAATAGATCCAGTGTGGTTGCGAAATAGACATTTATTTAGCTATTATGGAAGAAAATAAAGAAAAAACTAGATACCAAGTAGATAGGTCAATGTAAATGGAACGAAAATAACTGAAGATGTCATCCATATGAACAGGTATAGACAATGGACATAAAAGGAAAAAACATGAAATGTGGAGCCTACAACATTTACGACAGAAGTCATAAATCAAATGCAGAAGTGCTAATCATGCAGTCAATTAAGATAATTTTTTAGCTTCATTAGGATAGGCTTGGCTAAGGTTGGCTAACTTAAAAAAACGGAACACGACGCCAGAAATTCCTAGATTAAATCCAATGTCAGTTCTGAATGTAGTGGCGCCAAAACAAAGCTTTGCTTTTAAATGAGCATCATACCCCCCCCCCCCCCTTCACGCGTATTTTATAATGTCGTGCAGAATATGAGCCTTATTAAAATTGATAGCGGGATGTGATATTAGTGCATCTATCAAGAAAGCAGAAAGCTTCAAGTTTTTTTTAACCTGAATACAGAACCGCTTTTTAATTACGAAAATAAAATTTTTGAAAATTTTTAGTGCAACCGATATTGTGAATGGGTTCAGTTTATTACTTTAGGCATAACTACCTTATTAAATTGTTCTAACACGTCCATTTGAGGCATTCACGAGTGATACTTTTCTGCAATAGCTTCTATTGCATCTAATAATTTTAAAGATATATTTTTTAGCATAAAGTTTTAACCACTTTGTTAGACACAAAAGTTTTTATCAAAGCAAAAGTCCATATTTCGTTTCAAAATAACCAAGATATTCTAAATTCAATCGTAACGGAAAATACTTCGCTTCGGAAATTCAGAATTCAATGCATTCCAAAACATTCCAATACAAACCACCATAATAATGTAAATAATATTTTACTGAAATCTCCCTTTACATTGTGAATTATATTCTCCATTTTTCAATATTTTACTCCCTGTAGCCATTTAGTCGAGAAAAATAGAGTTATGCGATAGCATATAAAAACATACAGAAACGACCTATAAAATACGCCTATATGTAAATTCCTCCTAAATCATGCCTCCGCGAAACTCAATAAATGGAAAACATTTTTCCTGCCTTGAAATCGGAAGTTTATTTGGGCATGAAACGGGGACATGCATTTACAAGATTTTCCTTTGTTCAAAAGTTTATTAAATACCGGATTTTTAGGAAAGTCTCCACAACATTTTGCCTGATGGCTCTGCGTGTACACGCAATTTAGTCTTAAATATAGTAATATATGGCATTTATATGAATATTATGTAATGACCACTTCAACTGTTTGCTTCAGAAGTTGTCTAGCGTAGAAATTTTTCCAAAATACCAGAAAGAGGTTGAATTGTGAGATGTTCATGATTTTATACGCATCTGTACGTAATTATCAACATAGATTGTTCAGCCTATTTAGAACTTTAGATAAATAAAAAAAAACAAATACAACATAAAAGGTGCGTTTCCAATAACCTTATGATTTGTGAATTTTGTAGAAGATAGTATTTCACTATAGATAATTATTTAAATATATTCTTAACCAAGCTAAAATTCCTTAACTATCCATAAAGTGAAAAAAACAAACCAAAAACAAGTATTCCAAGAAATAAGGTTCGATTATTCAAGGAGGATAATATACGTATATTCTTAATAAGCTATAGAAACAATTAAAAAATATATTCAATAAAATGTGTTTTAATTAATATAGCTGTATTACGATTACTTAGAATATTTTATTTCTCTATGCTTCATTATTTGCGTATATCGATTACGATATATATCGGGAACAGTTAATATTTATCGCTGTGTCTTTACGTGATTTATCGTGATTCATTAAAATTTATTCAGATCTATTCATCTATTCATTTTTGTATTTCAAAAAAAGAAAACCCAATGTGCTCATCCCTTTCAGTTAGTTGGAACACCAGTTACTCATTTATAGGCTACGGCGAAATCAAATAAAATGAAAATGAAAATTCATTTTTAAAAGTAATTTAACTAAAGTTTGGAATCTATTCAAATTATTAATCATTCTAAATAAATTATTTCTACGTGCTCACGAACGATTAATTGTTTTTGATGATGACACATTTGATTGATAACCCATCTTTCAAATTGGAACGTTTTCCTTTCTCTTTCTTGGAGAAAAACCACGCAGTGCTTTTTTACAGACTTTATACCGTTTCGCATAAAATAAATATTAAACGGTAAATGAATGATTCCATTTTTCTACTGATAGTCATAAATTTTAAAATGGACATGCCATCTTTCAGCTCACCGTAATACGAAATATAGCACGAAATAAAATTGCTTATATAAGACTCTTTAAGCTGCTACACGATTTTAATGAAAGGGATTCATTTGTTTTGTATTCATATATGAGGTACGCATATAAACGTACTCATATACCCTTACACACACGCACTTTATATATATATATATATATATATATATATATATATATATATATATATATATATAATACGGTGAAACCACTGGCCGGTCACCCCTGTAAGCGTCCATATTTTGTTCGATATATATTCTGTATATATATATATATATATATATATATATATATATATATACACTTTGATACTACACAATAAAGGATACCATGTTAAACTTTAGAAAGGGAAAGGTTCATAATTTTTTTAAAATCTTATACGCTTTTCGTAACAATATTTTATTTCTAAGTTTCAACTATTTAAAGATTGTTAGGCATATTCGTAAACGAACTGAAATTGAAAATTAAAAAATAAGTTAAAGTACATTTAGTTTTGACAAATCTTCAGTACAATTTGTTAGATATGCATAGTTTTACATTTTTGTTCCTTGAAAAAGTTTCAAGAGATTTTTAACGTACGGATTTATAAAAATTTTATTCCTAAAATGAATAATTCCCTTAATGAGCAAAAAGTCATTATTTTGCAATTTAAAAGAACGTTACACAAAATTTCTTAGAGACGCGTTATTAGAAAATTTAAATACATCCCATTAAAGATGAAAAACTTTCGTGAATCCACTCTGAGTTAAATAATCTACAAGCACGTGAGTGTAGAAGGGTACAAGCACACTGCACAGAGAATTAAAATAAAGGCGTAAAAATGTTTTACCTGGAAACATCCTTATAGATAGAAATTTGTTTATTTGTACGTATAATGATTATTTGATTTTAAGCGCTCTACATTTTTTTGATACGCTTGATTTCCGACGCTCTTTTAAATTATTTATCTCGGAGTGGATTCATTCAAGGTAAAAGCTTTTCATATTTAATAGGCTGTACAGGATGCGGCAGAATGGAATTCTACATTTCAAAGGGTAATAAAAACGAACGAAAAAGTTTACAGAATAGAAGCTTTCTATTTCTGGTAAGTGCTATCAATCTAGTTTTTATCCACTAGGTTTTGAAAATAATATCACTCTGGTAGCACCCGTTTTCTGCGATGCAAAGCCGAAGTCGTTCTCTAAAGTTTTCCATCACTCTGCTGACCATCTCTGGGGGGGGGGATGGCAGTAACTTCCTCACGAATAGCGGACTTACAGACCCGTTGCACATTTTCAGGCGTTCGAATGTTCCGAGGACAACCACTTGGATTCCTTGCTAATGCAGACCACTTTCTCTCACGTTTGAAATCCATCGCTGATTATTTTGCGATCAGGGAGGCATCCTTTGCATAGAGCCCGAAGCGCGTCCTAAAGGCCCTCCGAGTCGCGGTTACAGTATCGTTTTTAAAGAAAGCCTCGATAACGAAACCGTGATGTTCACCGGACCAACTCATGGTGTCTATTGACAACTAGAAAATTCACCTGAACTGTTGCCACCTCCCACGCTCCCCTACTCCCAACTCCCTTAACAGTGACCTTGAGAAATGGGGGCATCTATTCTGTTGCATCCTGTATTTGTATCTATAATGATTATTTAATTTTAGATGCGCCACAGTACATTAAAAGACATGAAAATCAAAATATTCTATTTTTTTCATTTTGAAATTTTTGGCTCAAACTTTTTTAAACAATCTCATTACAGCAAATTCAAAAAAAAGTTCCAACTAATTGGAGGCCATGATCACGAAATTCAAACACGAAAGTATGTATTAAAAGTATCGCCCACAAAAAGTATGCTTCTTGAGTTTCTGCTACTTATTACCATGTTTTTATTAACTTGCTTTCTTGTTTGTTTGTGTGTGTGTTTCTCCCTTACAAATCTTGCAATCGATTTTTAGCTAACTTCCCGACTAGCTAGACATTTGAAACTTTTAGAATAGCTCAGAACATGATGACAATGCATTATTTTAATACTTTTAGCCATCTTTAAGCAGATTTGTATCCATTTTCAGTTAATTTTGTTTTGTAGACTGGTGCAGCCATCTATCGACCGGGACAAGAACAAAAAGTTAAACGCAAGTTAACTTCCAATTAACTTCATTTTCTTTCAAGTTGATGGGATAATTCCTCAAAAAATTTTTAAAAAGTATTTATTAATACATAGAATTGTCAAGTTTATATGATTCAACAGAAAATTTAAAAACATGGTATATAAAAAGTTATTTTTATCTTGTAATTATTTATAAATGTAGGTATGCCCGAGTAATTAATTTTTGTTATTGTCCAGCTAGGAATACCCGACAGTCTCGTAAAATTGTGATAGCGAAAAATATTTACCAATACAGTACTTGTTATGTACTGTATCTCCATAAATTTAAACTAGTACTGCTCTGTGCCGTGTCAGCTTTGAATAACGTTATCGTGATAAAAAGAACATGTCTTGAAGTAGTTTGAAGAAAAGCACCTTAAAAAAAAGGCATGTTTCAAGAGCTCAAAAAATGTGTTGCTTCTCGTTATGCAATAAAACTCAGCTGCACATATTTAACGATAAGAGTCTGAGAAATGGAAAAGAGTGTCAAAATGGCCTTTTTTAAAGCTTTGAATAGTCGTTTTCGACAGCTGCGTGCTTTAATAACTTCTATTCATCTTATGTGAGTGAAGAAGGTGAACCTGTCTTTTTCTAAAGTCATCTTCCTTATTTTAAACGTATTATATTTAGATTTTATGAACTCAATTTCTTTTCTGAGGTATTTATATGCACTTAACTCCCCATTTCCAACCAAAACCCAGTTACACTAGTTTAAACCAAGTCCGCGTGTATTGTAAATCTGTTTAAATCATACTCCATTGTGTTATATGTTTTTACGCTCATAAAAGATAATAAAAATATATTGATAAAAGATAAAACAGGGATGACACTCGTTAAAGATAAATACAGTTAAACCGGGGGTATCCAAACCGCGGCTCGCGGGACACGTGCGGCCCAAATTAGTGCGGCCCAGAAAGAGAGCTCAAAGCGAAAAAAATATCAATAGCTCGTAGGCGGCTATAACAGATCCCTCTTCGTTCATTCAACAAATCGACAATCATTTGAAACACATCATTTGAAATATCTTTAATTCTATACAAAATTCCGTGTGTAATTTATGTATATTAATTTCATTACAAAAATAAAATGTGAAGTTTTTACAGATTTAATATTTCATATTTTTAATGGTATTAAAATTAGTATGCACAAGACTGAAGCACACTAAGTGTCAGATTAGAACCATAATATCGGATGAACATCTTGAGAACTCCCTGAGAATTGCGACCACTTCAACTGCCCCAGATATTGATGCATTAGTTTCTCAAATTCAATGCCAAATATCACATTAATTTTATGACTCCTATAGTTATCTTTAATAAAATTTATAATGAAATAAATATGATAACTACATATTATACTTTTTTTTTTGCTCATCAACTATTTTTAATGTTAGGTATACTTTTGTGCGGCCCAAAACAATTCGTGTTCTTTCAGTGTGGCCGAAGGAAGCTAAAAGGTTGAACACCCCTGAGTTAGACTTAAGAAAAAAAGGGGAAGGGGTCGAGGTATTGAGGTCTATTAGAACTGGTGTCGAGTTTAACTATATATGGATTTAATCAGATAGTTGCAATTCCATCCAGCATTTGAGCAATTTAACAAGAGTGGGCGACAGAGCCGGCTTATCCATCGCGCCCCATCTAGGTCATAACTCTGTGAACCATGATATTCATTTGCAGTGGATCCACTTTCTGTGGGCCCATTTGGCAATGAGATGGCTGACACCTTAGCAAAGGATGGCACCGCTGAACGATCACTGACTTCTTCGGCTCTTACTTTTCTGGAGATTTATTCCGTAAGGAAATCTTTTAATCCAGAGTACATGGAAATCTCCCCAGGTCCATGACTAATGCTTTGGTGTCTGTCCTGTTAGAACTCTTATCTTCAAGGACGATAGAGCTGATCAGACTGCAATTTCTAGGTTTGTCAGTGGCCACTCGAAGTGCCTAAAATTGGATAGACAAAACAAAACTTTTCCCACTTGCAAAAAGTGTAATAATGAGCAGGCTTCTGCTGGCCATATCCTAATTTGCTTAAATTTATCTAGGGATGACTTTATTATCAATCTTCGCCTATTAATGAACCTGATGATTTAGCGCTAATAGACCTTAGAAACAACAACAACAACAGTTAGAATGGAGAGCAATAACTGTGAAAGTCAAAGGAAATAACATTCCCTCACATCGCGAAGTTTCAATTGTAGACTATCAGACTTAAAGTATGAAGAGGCGAATACGGTCCGCACCGCTGTAAGCGATTTTTACAACTAAGAAATTCTGAGCTATGATTCGAAATCAGAAACTCCCAAAAAATTCCGCGGTGACTTCTAAATTTAAGCTAATAATTAACCGAAAACTAGATTTAAAAAAATACAAAGTAGGTGTAATTTATGAATGGAAAATGGGATCAACTTGGCGAGTAATAATTTCAGAGCTTTAATTGAAGTTTTAAATCATTAAAATCCTTTAAATACTTCAGTAATATATAATTTGAAACTATTGAGTGAAAATGTTTGACGAAATATGTAACAGGAAGGTACCATGTACAAAGAATATTAAATATATATATATATATAAGTTATTCCTGGTGAATTTAAAATTAGATTGCCCGGGTATAAATTTATTTTTTAAAGTATCTTTTTATATTTCAGCTCCCTTTAAAATCTTTTTAGATTTTATAAGGAAAAAAATCGAAAAATGCAACTAGTTCGATCAAGAATATTTCTGATATTTCATCTGATGGCCAGAAACTTAAAATAGTCAAAAATTCCTTTTGCCCATTGTGGGTTTAGATTGATAATTAAAAAAGTTTAACAAAATAAAATACTAGATGAAAATTGCTAACATAAAATGCAATTAAATGAACCAAATGATACTCTACTAACTTACATAGGATATACGGATTGCAATAAATTTGTAAATAACACTTTCTTAAAATTCGTAACATAATGAAATCCAGAAAATACTCAAGGAATAATAAGTATCAACATTTTTAAGACCGCAGAGGTTTAGTTATGTCTCAGGACAAATCCTGAGTGCAAACGACAACAACAAAAAGAAAAATACACATTATGGTTAAATATCTGATAATGCGCAAACTTTTCTATTAAAACAAAATAAAATTGATGGTTACAGAAATCTCGACAAAACTAAATTCCACTAATGGTATTAAAGTAATATGGAATAAAATGGTTCAGGACTTATTCTTCTCATTCAATGTGATGTCAGATATTCGTAAATGCATTTAAAATGTCCTTTTATTGTAAGTTCATCCATCATTACACGATTTAACATTTTGTAATTGAAAAAATATAGATTATTATGAGAAACTTCTCTCTCAGTAAATGCTTCATTAGCTTACCCTTTTGACATTACTGCTTTATCACTTTGAAAATGCTTACAGAAACTACTTCCCGCACCTGTTACTGTGTACCAGTTGTCATGACAACATCGTAACTGGCACTGCTAAGAACTACCATCTGTTACAGAAAACACTGACTTTTTAGGAAAACAAATGCTGGGTGTTGGATGAGTATTTTTTCTGTTATTTCGAATCAGCGATAAATTATCTTTTTATTTCGAACTGAGAATGAAAGGGGTGGTGAGCTTCGAAGAAATAAAAATATTTTTGTTTATCACGATTAGAAGCTAAATGGCACAAATGAATACGACATTAATAGGATTTTAATGAAAATAACTTCTAAAGTTTCAGATCTAAAGTTTCTAATCGTGTTACACAAAATATTTAAGCAAAACTTTCAACTTTTTATCGGAAGAGTTAATCATTTAACTAAAAATCCTTCGATTTGGTGGAAATTTATTCTCAGCGAAAGAAACTGAGAACTAATACCTGGAACGTGTCTAAATGCATAAAGCATGACAAAGAGGCGGGGCTAACAGCAAAAATGTACTTCTCCAGCTTACAAGAAGCCTTTGTCCGAGATTTTGTATTTATTATATGCTATTTAGCAAGACATAACCGGTAAGATCACTGGTGGGAAAGGAATTCTTTACGCGGAATTTCTGTCAATTTTTACTGTTGACTTATGTTACGTCCAATGAGATTTAGCCACGATAGGTAAGAACGCTGGTGGGAAAGGAATTCTTTACGTGGAATTTCTGTCAATTTTTACTGTTGACTTATGTTACGTCCAATGAGAATAAGCCACGATAGGTAAGAACGCTGGTGGGAAAGGAATTCTTTACGTGGAATTTCTGTCAGTTTTTACTGGTGACTTATGGTACGTCCAATGAGAATTAGCCACGATAGGGTGCGGGTGGTAGAGATTTGGCCACTTGAGTAGAGAGAGACATTTTAGAATGATGATGAAGAAAGTTAAATGTAAAATGTCTTAAATGTTTGTCATTGCCTTGTCTCAATAAATGCTGTGGCTGTAAACCGAATGCTGTTTCTTCACAAACTCACATCAAATAACATTTGGAACGACGTCAACTTTGGCGCGTCACAAGTTACAACGCACAGCAATCACGCTTTATGCATTTTGT
Source organism: Dolomedes plantarius (assembly GCA_907164885.2). Lineage (NCBI taxonomy): Eukaryota > Metazoa > Arthropoda > Arachnida > Araneae > Dolomedidae > Dolomedes > Dolomedes plantarius. The sequence continues at coordinate 160,220,763 of OU015498.1, read as the reverse complement.
CATCATCTTGAGCTGTAAATTTTTAACCATAGTTAAATGGTTCATTCAGAGGTGGACCCGTGGACTATCACTTTATCAGTCACCAGTAAAAATTGACAGAAATTCTACAATTTCTTTCCTTCAGAGCACATCTCGGTAATACCTTGCTGAGGACCCATAACAAAAGCGAAATCTAGGTTCAAGGGCTACCTACGATGGAGATGTATATTTTTGCTTCAATGTCTGGAATGACACCGAGAAGATTAAAAAATTATTCTTTGTTTTTCAAAATATATATAAACATTCAAATTTAAGGTGAAAAAAATTCCTCTGCATTTTAAGGGCCTGTTCACAAAGAATCCGTCAGCGTTACTCGTATTGGCATATTTTAAACCAATCACGTACCTTAAGGCTGCTATGTACTAAGAAAAAAATCGTATTTCCCATTTCCTCTTCTTGCAAACTCTTGTGGTGGGAGGAGTCCAGTTGACAGTTCGAGAATTCCACGCCCCTTAGAATTGACATTTTGAGGGATTGTCATGGCTCTCTCTCTATACGGGGGGTTAAGCGCTGCCCCCAAATATTTTATTTAGAATATATTTTTGTCAACTAATTACAGGTACATAAATGCTGATAATCAAATAAAATTGGTATTGTCAGATAGCCTGAACTTTCCTGAAAAGCACTTCAGGATTCATTTTATAAATTTCGTCCACCGAAAGAATTTATGAGCGTTTAAAACACACTATACCAGATTTTCCCCCGAATAATTTAAATTTTAAAATATTAATTGCATTTAAAAAAAAAATACGAAAAATGTACACAAATGTAAAATTTCTTTCTCTATGACGGAGTACAATTTAAAAAAAAACCTTTGAATCCAAGTCGGCAATTCGTGGACAAATTTTCTCCATAGGTTAACACTGAGATGAGCGAATCCAATAAGGTTAGTACATAGCAGCCTTAACAATTTCGTGGCTAATCGTTTGGAGGTTTGCAATTAATTAAATATATTTGAATACGGCTGACGCTGACGGACGCAATGTGAACGGGCCCGTATTCTACGACTAAAATGTCACTTTTTGTTCACTAGTAAACTATATACCCTTATTGGTAATTGGAGATGCATATTTTTGCCACAGAAAAATAAAAACTATCATGGGAAGCAATTTTAATTTTACCAAATGATACAGCCTTGTAAGTAAATTATGTTGTTTGAGTTATATGAAACTTTTTTCTCTACCTATTATTTGTCTCTATTATTTCTAACACTTCATAAATAGTTAAATGTGTTCTAACCTGTAAATATGGTTAGTAAAAAACATTATTGATATTTATTCCATTTCTTGAAATAAAGGCCATACCCCACTATGTAAAAATGTAAGACTTTTTCTTACCTACCATTCTAACTATTTCTTACCTACCATTTCTACCATTTCTTACCTACAATTTCTAACCTAATAATAGTATAATTGCCCCTGAATTTATTTCTAAACGCTAAACCTTTACAAAACATTAGACTATCATTGTTTCTTCAATTCTGGGCATTCAAATAAAAAAGGTTTCATTGGTCAATCCAAAGAGTAGACAAATAAGTAATCCAAACGACTCTTATTCGTGAAACAAATACCAATCGTTTGAAAAGTATGTATACTAGTACACAAACTAGATATTTCAGACAGCAGTTATCCATTAAAATGTTTCTGTGCTTTACAGACTTCCCAAAATCGTACTCTGCATTTAGTCATTTCCTACTGGTCAAATAAACTAGCCTCCGAATCCGTTTGTGTTTATCGTCTTGTGTTTTCCCTTAACTTTTATTATACTTGCCACAGCGCGTCTGTTCTTTGTTCAAACTTCCTTTTGGACTTATTTGTTTTTGAAAATTTGTTATTATATTTTGCTTTTGCACATGAACTCTCGAATTGTCTTTTACTACATTTTATACTCTCCTTCCTCTGTTACTTTATTACTCATGATAGTTTAACCCTTCAGCGGGCGCGCCCGTGTACAAAGTGCAACATTTTCGTAATTTTGAATGGTTTGTTTTTACAAGTAAAATTTGAATGTTCTAAGCAGTTTCTATTTATCCCTACACCCTTTCTAATGCAGGTCTGATTTTCTGACCCTTGTATTCCTTTCCATTCATCGTTAGTCGGGATTTAACCGTGGTAAACCACCGATTATACTGGATTGCAAGACGACAAAATTATGAGTTGATGTAGTAAATCAGCGGTTCTCAACCTGGGGGGCGTAGAAGAATTTTAAGGGAGGCGTGAGTTAAAAAGAAAGTAAAATAAAAAGTAAAACTGTCATTTATTGTACTCAATTTTGCGGTCACAATGTAACCGTAACGAATTTTCGACATACGAACACGAACACAATAATTGTCGTACACGATAGTTGTCGTACTTGTAAAAATACGATAATTTTAGTACGTCTGGATGTTGAAAGTGACCTGAGGTGTGCTTTGTCACAGTTACAACCTAATATTCAAAAACTTGTCAAGGACAAATAGTGCCAGTTCCCTCATTAATGTTGTGAAAGTGACTGGTATTACATGCCAACCTCACCTAGATCCTTGATTACCTCAAATATATTTGATTTATATTTAATTGTTTGATTTCATATGTTCTAATAATAATATGTTCCAAATTAAGATATGAGTAGTAATAAATTTTGTGTATGAAATTATCTATTCTATATTTTCATTTAATAACCAACTTCAGTTTCAAATTCCGATTGTACTATACTTGTATTGACCACATATGGTGGTGGTGGTGGGGAGGCGTAACCTCGCATCGGTGTTCAAAGGGGGGGGGGGGGGCGTAGAGCCTGAAAGGTTGAGAACCCCTGTAGTAGATCAAACGTGCAGCTATTACACGGTATTCCACCTATCACGAAGATGGACAATCTCATTGCTTTTTAGGTGTTTGGACATAACAGGAATCGATTCGCAAGTTGTTCTCAGATTTATTAAACCAGGCAGTTTTGAAATAAGGTGATTGTATCTGTATTCTTTGGCCTTTAATTATAAATATATATCAATATTATCAACAATTTATATCTTGTCATAAAACGCAGAATTATTTTTTTTAATTTGAAAAAAAAAAGTTTATTACAAAAAGGAATAATCAAAGTTGAAAGAGAAGTTGTACTTTGTGCAACGCGCGCCTGCTGGTGTTCCAAAAATTGTCGCGTCCGCTGAAGGGTTAAGGTAACCATGAGACACTGTCAAAAACGTCTGTAATTGAGGTCTCGGCCCATAAGTTGCAGTTACCACCAAATTTAATGTAGCGTTCTGTAACATACGTTTAAAAAAGCAAAATTTTACTACATAAATGAATATCGTACAATTGGCTGTAGTTGGTTATTTATTTTAAACTCTTGTTACTATGAATAAAAAACAGAAAAATTTTGAATTATCATCAATATGAATATTTTTATGTTTCTGCTTTATCCTACTGCAATATTTCGGCTTTAGAGAATTAGCCATTTCAGCGAAAAGTTCTCAAATAGGAGCCGCAAAGGAAAGCCCGTGCCTGAAAAAACAGTTTTCAACTAAAAAGTATAAAGAAAAATTTACGAAAAATAAATTTTTTTTAATAAAAGGAATTTTATTAACATCAACATTACGTGGGGACTGTTCAATAGGCTCAATATTTAAAAACACAGTCATCAATATTGTAATGACTAAATAATAGTTCTGATGCATATTTTTTGCTCCTATGATCATAGTATTCCATCATAGGATTAACAGGATTCTAATCATTTTCAAAATGAGAAACAAAGGAAGATCAATAAATTCTCACTGGTCTCCTTGAGATATGAGTTGTCGATTTGTTCTCCCTCAGATTATTCGGAAAATCCTCTTTCTCCAGGTCACATTTAATTTTTTTTTTTTATTTATTGAGTTAAAATTTTGAATTTTTTTCTTATGATTAGCCATATAATTTGTAAACAAAATCACATCATAGAACTTCTCATAAAGTTTTTAAAGTATTTTAAACTTTAAAATTTTTTAAAAAGTGGGGTAAATTAAAATCATTATACCGCGAAATGTTATTTATCGAATTTCATTTAATGTTTCATTCAATGTTTTCATTTAATTAAACAGAAATATATAAGTTTTAATTTTGATTCAGCTTTTTTTAAAATATTAATTTTTAAAAAAATAAAAAAAATATTTAGAGTAAAAACTTTAAAAAAAATTACGTAACTTATTTTTAAAAAATCATATTTTCAAAAGTAAATATTTTTTTCAAATTTGCTGAATCAAAATTAAAGTAAACTAATTGAAAAAGACTTTTTCAAACTTTGAATCATTTATCATTAACGATTCTTGACTTACAACGATAAAAAGATGAGAAATGGTGGAAAAACCCATTATACAGAAAAACGCATTTTCAGGTCTAAACAAAGATTGGCTGCTATTAGAATGTTGCAATGTTCTAATTAAGATAGAAACATGATTTAAACGTTATTTTAAGCGGAAAAGAACACAAATTTTTTTAATGCAATACTTTTTTTTCCCCAAAAAATGAAGAATTGTGTGTTCTAGATCCCCCCTCCCCGTTAATTTACTGTGTTTGTGGAGGTTAATGATAAAAATGCAATGCTAACACTTTTTTAAATCTTTCATCTCTACTTTTATTGTGACAGACAAAAAGGGGTGACTGACGAAGAGCAGTCATCTCGCCCACTTTGAAAAGCCCATCGTCTATCGCGAATCGTGGTACAAAATTGAGAGAGAAAGAAGATGACAAAATGCATAGGCTCGCCTTGGGCTCTATGCCAAGACGAGTTCTATGCATTTTGTCATGTGACAGGGGTTTCGCACCTGCAATGGGCTCCTCAGCATGGCGCAGCCGATAAATAAGCTGGAGGTTCGAAATACCATATGAGATTCTTGACAACTGACTGATGAATAGGAGCCATGCAGTCTACAGCGGAAAGAAATATCTATCACGAATAGCGGTACGAAATTTAGCGATAAAAATATATAAGGAACAAGCCTTAGTGGTAGCGATCATTTATGTAAGCATACACAGCATCAGCGTACCCAGAAACTTGCAATTTTAAAACTAGTGTGTCATCGCCTTTTTTTTTTTTTACGAAGGTCATTTTACAAGCTCGTGCAAAAATAGTGAAAACGACTATATTTTTTGAAAGAGTTTAATTGTTTTAGTACATAATCTTCTTAAGGTCGATACATTTGACCAAATGATTTTGAAGCTTTTTATTCCCTACTGAAGGTAAGCCTCTCCAACTCTGCAAAATGAGCATTCGTTCCATTAAACACTTCGGAAATGGATGCAAATATTTTCAAGGTAATTTTTTTTCATATTAAGGACCAAATAGTAGTCCGAAGGGGCAAAATATGGAGAATACCGAATGTGGTGTACTATTTCTTTGAATAATTGTAACAGTTTTGTCAACGCAATCACATGTGTATGAGACGGAACATTGTCATGGTGAAAAAGAGCCATTTTTCGCTATGTGTAGCCTTTTGCTTTTAATGTCACTATTTAAATAATCCACTAAATATGCATAGTACACTCCGGTTATTGTTTTGTCCCAAATAGTCAACAAAGATTATGCCATTCAAAAAAAAAAAAAAAACCACTGGAACATAACTTTTCCTGTTAATGAAACCGTTTTCACTTTCTTTGGTGCAGATCGATTTGTTATAATACACTGGTTTCATTGAGCTTTCGTTTCTGCTGGTAGTGAAGTATCCATGTTTTATTAACTGTTACGAAACGACGCAAAAATTCATCTGGATTTTTTTGAAACAGCTCCAAATTGTGCATCGAAGTGTTCACTCGTTCCCGTTTGACAGAAATGTTACGCACACCTTGTCGACAGCTTTCTGATATCCAAATATTAAGACAAAATATCATGTATGTGCTCTGATGAGATGAGAACAGACTCCCGCACTTTTAATCTTCTGTCCTTCATCATCATCATATCACGGATTTTTTTAACAATATCTTGTGTAATTGGAACAGTAGGGAGACCGGGAAATTAGGCCTCAGTAGAGCTCTTTCATCCTAACGAAAACCAACAAACTGCTTTTAAATCACTGAGAACATACATAGTCGCCATAATATTTATCCTGAATTCAGCTTTTCTGTTGATTTGCCTTTTAAAAAGTACCCCGCCAAACTCGTTTTTCTCCATCGTGTGAGCAGTAATAACAGTTGCCAGACTAAAATGGCTGTCAGTCAAAGACAAAACGTCGAATCTGTTTAGAATTTGACATGCATGCTTTTGAAGCATACTAAATGTTTGAGCGCCAACAGTATTAGAGCAGTGGCGCCATCTCTTGTATTTGGCTTTGACTTACCAAACGATCGTCGAATAAAACAGTATTTTGATGAATAAAGCTTTTATATTTTACAGAGATGAAAAACTTTAAATATTATAAAGGTATAAAATATACGGGTATGAATTATACAGTTATAAAATAAAAGTAAAATACTGCTTTAAGTTATTTGCATTGAACTATGTGGTTAATAAATTGATTTTATGTGTTGTTGAAAACTAATCGAATAACTTCTTTTAACATGAAGTGTTGTTTACAAATGATTTAAATATTCCCTACTTCTACACACATATATATCTATCCGCAAAGAGAAGAAACGCCCGAGTAAGGATATTAATTCAAACAATGGGAATTACGCTCAATAATTTGCTTATACTTCTAAGACGTTCTCCCAGACAAAATCAATAAATTTCAAAGGCTTCACTTCAGGTCGACCATGCTGAGAGTAACTTTAATAGCTAAAGGGGATCAGAGAAGACAGATCCGTGATAGATAACGAAGAAATTCTCCGAGTCGTGAATTAGTTAAAAATTCTGCCTGTCGAACAGATATCAGTTAGAAACTTTAATTTGCTAAACAGGGCATGACGAACGTCTGCGTGTCATTAAATATGACTTAGATATAAATCTATCATCCTGAATTATACATTCCTCTTAAATTAAAGCCACGCTTTCAAACTTTCTGTAGGGAGTTTTGATTAATTAATTTGTGAGAAAGCATGGTTTATTAATTATACGTTTCTGGCATATTTTTGTCTTCCTTTAAAACTTTATCTACTTAAATATCTTGATACTTGATAATTTACAAAGATTTTAATTTAGTGTAGTGTTAATTCTCTGATATTTGCTAAATCTTTAAATGACTTTCAGTTGCATAACTTCTTCCGTAATATCGTACATTTTCAGCATGTCTGTTACCTGAACGCTAATCCTGCTTAACGAACCAATTTATATTTCGTCTGCTACTAAAATAATTTACGCTCAAAAGTAACATCCAACGCAGAATTTCAGGATATTTACAGCTTATCCTTTTCGATTTTAATCTAAGTCTGTTTTCCTGCAGTATTTAATTTGCAGGGAAGGAATCAAACCTATCCGAGTCTTAGGTATTCTTGGAAGATATTCTAACCTTATCTCTGAATCACCGATTTATAAAGATCAATCTAACATCTGGTAAATTTCAACAAAAAAATCCTTGTAACCCCATTCATTTGCATTTTTAGAGCCATAAGACGCACCTCATATTTATAGTAGGATTTTCAGAAAAGAATATTTTGTATTTTGGTAGTTGTATAAAGATATTTTCAATTTCTTACTTAATAAAGATAAAAAATATGTATAATTAATATATATATATATATATATATATATATATATATATATATATATATATATATATATATATATATATATATATATAATGAAATATTCATTTTATTTTAATGTTACCTTCGGACCAAAGGACGCACCAAAACTTTAAGTCAATTTTTTGTGTAAAAAGGGGCATCTTATGATCCGAAAAAAACTGCACTTAAAAGTGGAATAGAAAACTAATGAATTTCAAGATGAAGCAAATAAAAATGCTGAAGGGAAACACACCTAGGGTTGTCACACCGAAATATCCCATCTATTTACGTATGGTATCAATGACAAAAGCAAGCGTCTATTAAATTTTGAAATCAGCTTAATAATATCTTTCAAATATCAGTGTAAAATTGTTAAAAAAATAGGCTTGATCACAACATGAAGGAGGGTACATTTACACTTGCATCATTTAACCGTTACGTAGAATTAAGAATACTATCGGTCGAAGCTCCGAATTGTATCATATCGCCATCCGGCAAGAGTAATGGAGCAACACCAAAAATGTCCATTTTTGAGTTTTCTCTATCTCTGGGTTCACTTTTTAGAAGTCTACATTTCGTGGTTACCGGCATTTCTCTAGCTACAATAGGTGCCGCGTCAGGTTGCAAGTCTCACTATTACACTGACTCTTGGAGGGGAAGATGCTTAACTTTAAGTGTGATTTTCTCAAAATGGCAATTTTTGAGTCACCCCGTTACTCTTGCCAGAAAGTGATATTTTAATCCGCTGATGCGGCAAGGCTATGATTCCACTGGGTAGGGGTCTTTCGCTGATATGTCAAACAAATGATACGAAATTTGTACAAGTAGTGAAGATGTTTCGCATTTGTATGACCACGTAAAAACCGTGGTTAATATCGGTATCTGTTACGGCCAAAAACAGAATAATCTATATCTATCTATCTATATATATATATATATAACAGTTCCGTAACTGACTGACTGACTGACAGACAACGCACAGACCAACCCGCTGGACTTAAAGGGCTGAAATTTTGCATGACGATTCTTCTTATAGTGTAGGGTTGCACTAAGAAAGATTTTTGAAAAATTCTTCTTAGATTTTTTTAAATTAAATTTTAAGCTGTTTTTGTAACATTCTTTAAAGTTTGAATTTAAAATAATAATTTGAGGGTTATAAAATTTATGTCACGAGAAAGATCATTAAAAGTCCATTTTTTCAAATCTTTACCTCAATTTTCTGATTCTTGGTGAATTTTAAACATTAATTTTTAGAATTTAATTTAATAAATGCTGATCACGTGGTTTCTTTTCTTTTTGTTTAAATTAATTTTGCGCCTTTAAATTAATTTTGGCTTTAAATTAATTTTGCGCCACGTGCATAACAACGAAATAAATTGACAAAAAATATTTTCTTCTTTCTAATGCGGCAGACGATTGGACATTATCGAAAGAAATATTAAAATACAGTAAAAGAAATGTTCCTCAAGCTATACTATATTAACTGTTCTATAATATTCTTTAGTATGTTCTTTTATATTTAATTTCAATATTTTCTTCTACATTATTTTGTCTATAAAAATATCCCTTACGGTTTTTTTATAAATATATTTTTTGTTTTCTTTTGGCATTAATTACATACATTGACCGTTGTATTTAATTTGAATGTACTCCGTAGCGAAGCACGGGTATTCAGCTAGTCAGATATATAGAGAGGTTGAAAAAAAAGAGCTCAGTATCCACGTTCTAAATAACGATGAGATAAGAAAAATGATACTGACACGGTTGAAGGATGGACGCTCATATACAGACAATAGTTTTGAAAAAAATCATTTCCTTTAGGTTAGTATCAAAAGTTGAAAAATAAATATAAATTTTTATTTATCAGATTCAAACTGCGTAGCATTAATTTTTAACGAAGACTTCAGATGCATTTACTCATATTTACATTTTTTTCTGTCAACTTAAAGTAATCTCTGTGTAGTCTTACTCGAAAGTCGACGCCGAAGTAATCTTTCATGATAAATATGCACTGCACTCTCAGGTCTGGTCAGGAATTACCTAAAACATTTTTCTATGCTTATCCCGTCTGGGAGAAACTTTGAGGTCCAAGACCTGGGTCAAAACCGTTTCCTTTTTCACCAAACGAAACAATGATGCCAATGGCTGGGCGACATGTGTAGAACTATTTTTATATGGTACTTGAAAAAGCTTCCATGACCCTGTTATCGAACTCGGCACCATCTGTTTTTCGGTCAATTACTATGACCGTCAAATCTGTTCAGAATCATTTCGAATCAATCCCATTAGTTCGAGCATTCCGTTTGTGCAATGTTGAAAGTGTTTCACAAAGTTGTTTAATTATTAGTCATTTTATGCATGATATTCCTTCTTTCAACACAGAATGTTTGTTCTTGGCTTTGTGCCTGGGGGGATGAGCACTAATCTCTGAGAAGAAGGCACTGACACTTGTAATGAGGTGTCAGTGCCCTCTTCCAAAAGTCTGAGCCACGAACTTTTGATCCAATCCCTTTTTCTAAAAGGAATAGCATTAGAGTATCAGGAGTTTACTTTGTCGCAGAAAACCTCATACGATATCAATCAACACCTGTATTTTACGAGATCCATGCCACTCAAATCTTCAATACCATATTTTTTTATTATTCATGTTTTAAATTCAAATTATAGTACAAATGTATTTTTTTCAAATTTGCAGGGAATTTCCCTCTGGGTACTTTTCCAAATCACTGATAAGTAAATGTATATATGTAAACTAGCTGAAAATATGTAAACTAGCTGAAAACCCGCACTTTGCTACGGAGTACATTACGGAGTACAAATTAAATACAACGGTCAATGAGTGCAATTAATGCCAAATATATATATATATATATATATATATATATATATATATATATATATATATATATATATATATATATATATCTCTTACGATTTCATTATAAATATATATTTTTTTTTACATCAATTGTATACATTGATCGTCGTATTATATATATATATATGTAATTGATATATATATTAATATATATATATATATATATATATATATATATAGTTGATGTAAAAAAAATATACATTTATAATAAAATCGTAAGAGATATTTTTATAGCCAAAGTAATGTAGAAGAAAATATTCAAATTAAATCTAATAGGACATACTAAAGAATATAGTACGGTTTGGGGATTATATCTTTTACTGTATTTTATTATTTTTTTGGATAATGTCCAATCGTCTGCCGCATTCGCAAGGAAAAAATTTTTTTTTGTCTGTTTAGTTGTTATGCACGTGACGATAAATTTATTTAAAGTACCAGAGAAAGAAATCACGTGATCAGCATTTAATGAATTAAATTTTAAAATTTAATCTTTAAAAATTCACCAAAAATCAGAAAATGGGGGTGAAGATTAGAAAAAGATTTCATTTTAAAGGAATTTTTATTATCTTTCTCGTGATATAAATTTCATAACCCTCAAGTTATTGTTTTAAATGCAAACTTAAAAAAAGTTACTAAAACAGCTTAAAAATTTAATTTTAAAAATCCAAGAAATTTTTTTTAAAAACCTTTTTTAGGCACCCCTACACTATAAGAAGAATGGCCATGCAAAATTTCAGCCCTTTAGGTCCAGCGGTTTGGTCTGTGCGTTGCATGTCAGTGAGTCAGTCAGTGAGTCAGTCATTTACGGAACTATTTTATATATATATATAGATTATTTTTGTTAAAAATATAACAAAATAAGCTTTATTCGTGTTTATAACTGTTTTAAATTATACTGTAATATTTAAATATATATATATATTAGAAATAAACAGTAATAATCAAATACCCCAAAAACAACTGACTACGGAGGAATTTAAAATTCTAAGGACTACGTGTTTTTATATTAAAGCTTTAAATTAAGCGCAAAACACCTACTCTCATATCCAAGAAACGAAATTGGAAAATATGCCTTTCCAAATCTGTTAAAAAAGAAACCCAGAAAATTTCCCAAGAAAAACGACATCGAAGACCTGCGATGTCAACTGATGCATTCCCTACCTTAATACAATAAAACTTCCTTAAATAAAACAAAAATATATTTTTGAGAATTTGCTTATCTAAAAAAATAATTTTCACATTCTGTAACTGATAATAAAATTTTCCAAAACGAAAACTTATGCGAATAATGTTGATTCTAGTGTGCCAAAAAATTAAATATTACTACAAGGAATTCGCATAACCAGTACAATGGGGATATTATGCAGCAATAATCATTTTTTGCATTTATATACTTATAAAACCCTAATTCTCACAAATATGTTACAGCTAACCCTATTTATATATGAATAGCCCGTTTTAAATAAGGGTGGATATTTGTGAAGAATATCTCCTACAAGAAATTGCTACCGGAATTCAATTATAGAATTTAACTGAAAATTCTTCTCTTTAGCCAAAAAGAAGTCAATAAAGCAAATAATAATTAAAATTTTGTTAATTTCCATTTGGAAGAAATAAAATATGAAAATTAATTTAGAAAATAAAACATTTCTCAGAAGCAGCATTATTTAGGTAGGATACGCATTTTTATAAGCAATATCTCCTGGAAGCATAGATGGGGAATTAACGTGTCCTTCGATTGAAATACATACTAAAATTCGTTTTGACGAGGAAATAACGTTTACCGCTGTTCGGATATACTAAAAATGCAACACGTTACGATAACACGCCGAAACTAATGGAATAAATAGATCTGGGTTTCGACGTCGCCAGAGGTTGTAATGTTAAACTTAGCTCTTTCTTTAACTGAATATCAGCTAAAACTTCCATTAAACTTTCATGATTTTCTTAGAGATATACCGGTGGAAAATTTCTAATTTTGGACGAATTTTACAACCAATAGTTATTTTTTTTTCTTAACATGTTTTTTTTCTACAAAAAATATTTTGTGTACTTCTCTAAAGTCCAATTTTATATTTTTGAAGGATGTCTTTCAATGTCGCAAAACAATGAAAAGCGATTTATTCCACAGATATTTAATAAATTTTATATAAAAAGCCACCATAGCTTGCGATTTCTTTGGGTTCCGCGAAACAGTTTTGGGATCACAAAATTACTATAAGAAACTTTTGAAATGCCAAACATTTTCAACGAGTAAAAATCAATATAAGAGGACTTCCTGAATCAGGGATTTTAAATTACATAAGAGGATGAGAAATCCCCTGCAACTAAATTCTATAGAGACGGTATCTGTTATTTATTGCATTGCATTTGCGGTATCTGTATGCATTTATACTAAATCATGAATAAATGTCAAAGGTGTGTTATAACAAACTTGAATTATTCTGAAGTTATTCTCATTTAGTTCTCTCTAGGCAGTGACAAATAAATTTCAAGCTCTGTTAAACTAAGGCGCCTCTAAAATAGGAAGATTAATCATATCGTTACAAGTCACTGGAAGTCATCCGTGAAAATATTTCTAAATATAGTCAGTTCTTGAAATATAAACTCTCAGACACTTCATTACGAGAGCAAACAATGGAGTGAAACAGATGTGACAGCCAGAACTAATCTCCCATTACTGTTGAAATGTAGGGACTGTTATTCCAGATATGTCTTCGTATCTGGAAGCTTAGAGTGGCGCCAGTTTATTTTGTATATTTATTGTATAAACACCAGAAGAGATTAAATTGAAATAAAGGGAAAAAAAATTTTTGTATGCTTTATTATCATAGTATTTAAGCATATTAAAGTCACAAAATCATTCATTATTCGTTTGGTAGGAACTTTGATATTGCAGTCCAATTTCGAAATCTAATTTAAGCGGAAATTTTAGAGCCCAAGTCGTCTTAACGAAAAAACATCCACGTCCTAAGTCGGTATCCGCAGTTAGTTAATCAGGCACACCGTTTTTAAAATTAAACCAAATTCTTTTCAAATCCGTCACTAAACTCACAAAATCACAAAATACAAAAATACATTTTAATAGCCAGCAAAACTCACATTAATTCGTAGCAAAGCCAGTCAATAAAGATCGTGAAAGACGTTTTGAAGTTCAACACATACCTTTGTTTTGTTTCAAACGTCATCTTTAAGTTAATTTTCCAACCACAATTCTCGACGATTTTATTCGAATAAACGTAAAAACACTGATCTTGGTGCGCGAATCAAAGAGGAAGGGAGACCATCATGATCGGTGTACATGACACAATCTGCGGCCGACCTGCTGTAGGAAAAGATGATAATCAACAGATACTGTTAGCTCGTGTAAATCAACAGACAAAGATTTCAAGGTTCTAAGAAGCTCACTAGAAGCCAGAAGAAAATCAACAGTTATCTAGACTTAGAAAAGAGGAATTAAGACTGATAAGTTACACATCTCAAAGAGTAGCTGTCTCAAAAAGGGGAGAATGACGCGATGGACGTCACTTTTAGTAAAAGGTGGTTTTGTTTTGTGGACGGATCTCCTGAGAGAGAACCTGAGCAGTTTAAATTTTAAAGTTGAAATTTTGTCAAATTTTACCAGTTAGTTCACTCAAGCACAGTGTTTTTTTTTAATCAGATCATTTAACTAGAATTATAGATTTACAACAATAATTTCGAAAACCGCGTTTTTTCCGAATGTTTGTAGTAAATCAAACACTAAATATTAATATGAATTTCGAAAAAAAGAAATTATACTTAGTTTGCTTCCTGCCTCGAAGACGAGGAAAAAGGAAGGAAAATAAACAATCGATTAATTTTATAAGTTGCCATGCTAACTAAAAGTGTTGACCTAGATACCATTCTTTTTTTGAGCCAAAAGAATAACTTCTCAAATTGATAGAAAAATTAACTCCAATTTTTGAATTGTTAATAATTCTAATGGGTCAAAAAAAATTTTTATATCGGAATAAACATTCACTTCAAACTCTTGAAGTTAACATGAATTCTTTATAAACTATAGAAATAGTCATATCCTGGTAGGTGATACTGACACAGAAAAAGTACGCCAGTGCCTATAATTTTATAAATACTCATAAATCTGATGATTTAGCAACATATACATCCTTGGAGGAAGAAATGTGTCATATTTATCTATAAAAGATTAAATTATGTGTACTCAATTGTTAATGCCATATGAACCACCTCGTCTGACTGTGGCAGAGGGAAAAAAAAACAACTTATACATTCCATTGGTTCCTTTCCTATATTGTCTCGCTCTATAACAAAGATGTCTTATTTCAAGTTTCTTTCTCACACAAATTTGCCTTTGATGATGATGGCTAATGATGGAATGACATATCTAATTTAGGGTTATGGTAGAAGGTGAGTTATTACTCACAGATATCAGGTTAGTTGAAATAATTCGTATAGACAATCGAAGTGCAGACATTACATACGACAATCTTTATTGACAACTATTCGTGGGTAGTTTCGTTACTGAAGTTACCTAGTTACTGAATTTGGACAGGAGAATTGAAAATTTCATTAGGGGAAATTCATGCTTTGCGTAATATGTCTATCTCAAGAGATCATCTGTGACTCGTTGTATCCCCAGATATTCAAGGGCTATGGAGTATTACGGTTTGTTTCAATATTGCACTAAAATTAGAGTTTATCTTTCAAGAATTAAATATTTCATGAAATCCTAACCACTAAATAGTTAAGGTTTGGTTTCGTTTATTTTGGAGCGCTGTGGTCAACTTTTGGTACACGAAGGCTAAATAGACCGGGTCCTACAGCTTAAAGCTGATTCCGAACGACTACAAACGTCCATATCAAGAGTGGGATTCGGACCCACAGACTCTGGTATCGATTGCCAGCGCTCTAACCATTCGTCTATAGTCCTGCACCAAATATTTAAGAATTAGGGGTTACAGTTATTAATGACTGAATTTAGGAACTTTGGGTATTCTTTACGGTGAGGAATAATGTTTCAAGATTTGACCATAACGCTCTCGATTAACATGAATCAATCAATATTTTCAGTAAAAAGAGGATGTAATGTTTAACAATGAACTCCTGGGGGCTTTCAGGTATTAGGATATCGGCCTTGTCCGGCAAAATTCGCAAGATCGATTCTCATGCTAGCCGTATTACATTCATAACAAGAGAAAAATGTAGTTGGCAGCTAGCCATATTCAACATGTTGGACAAATATTCACAACCCATTCATGATATGTCTCAACCCAGTCATTCAGTTTTTCCCTCTCATTGTAAAAGAACTACGTCTGGGCCAAGTATTGAACCTACCGTTTCAGAGGTCACATGACGATATCCTTATAATTCAACGACCATGTAGTGACCTTAATAGACTATTGCAAGTTATTCTTACAGTTGTACGTTTAGGATAACGAAGGAGGATTATTTCGACTTCATAAGGTAGTGCCTCTGTTGAACTCGCCGATTTTCAAAGCTATGTTATGCTATAAGAATCTTAACATTTTTATTTATAACTACAAATTATAAAGTGCGTACTTTTTAATTATTTTTGCTTCATTTTAAAAAAAGACCTTTAAAAGTAATGTGTTCTTCAAAAATCATTTAATTGAATTTTTTTCAAAAACAAATTTTAATTTTGTAAAGGTAGACATCAGTAACTGAATGCCCTGTAAAAAAATGACTGAAAAATTTGATGTTTTCAAAAAAAAAATTTCAGTACTTTATCAAAATGATTATCTTACTTCCTGATGCAAAATGACAGAGTTCCTTCACAAGCATTTGCCAACCCATGATTAAAATAATGCCGAGAATTGAATTTTCAAAGAGGTAAATGATTATTAAAAGAATCCTTTTGAAAGGAAATGAAAGAAATGAATTTGAAAGTAAATGAAAGAAATGAATCTGAAAGTAAATGAAAACTTTTATTTTATTCTGGAATAAATTAAAATTGAGCATCTTAAAATGTCAAATATGGTTCCTGAATTTTCGACCAAATATGGCCGAACCGATATCTTGCTCTGCATTCTTTCATTGGAGGGGGAAAAAATGTCTTGTCATGAGACCGATGGGTCGCAGACGTTGGTGGACGCCCTTTCAAAGGACATAATGAACCGTTTAAAAGGAAGAGCTGTGATTGAGAGAAAAGGAGAACCCAAAAAATGTGACTAATCGTGCCTTATCAGTGATGATGACAGACTGAGATTCTCCAGGGGGACACAGAAGCTATATTTAGATCTGAAAATTTGAGGAAGATGTAGCTTTGTTATCTTAACTGCTTGTGCTCCAAAAGTTTCCAAAAATCGACGTGTTTTATAGAAATGAAGAGAGGGACGAATCTTAAAAATAGAGAATAATGTTCAGAATAGAAACTTCTTTCATTGTTGAATGAGAAATATAAAATAGGAAGTACGAATTTAATGTAAGATATAACGTCATTTAACAAGTTATTTCAAGGAGAGAATATATATCAGGGGTTCCCAACCTTTTTCCTACATAGACCTCTTTTAAAAGATTGATTTTCTCATTGGACCCCCTAACATTTTTCTCCATAATATAAAGTATACAACATAATTATGATACTAATAATTGCACATAAAACACTTAAAGATAACAATTTGACTAAGAATATGAACAAAAAAATTAGAAAAAATGGTTCATTAGGTTTATCTTTTATTATTTTTGTACTATTTTCCTTTTAATTTCCCAAATATAAACAAGAATTCAGAAACAAATTGTAATTGTACAAACATCGCCAAGAGAAAAACGAAACTGCTTCTGAATGGTTGCATCGGGAGGACCCATGTGCCGTTTAAGGTCCAGTGGATTTCCCCTGTTCTGCCTAGTGTTGGTACACAAATAAAAGCCGACGGCGGCATTCGAGGCATATACAAAAGCGTCATAACATTCAACTATAGATATGTGGATCCCTCCGCCCTATATAAATCTGTATTTATACGTATTAAAACGGATATTATTATCTAATAATTACATTCCTAAAAAATTAAATTTTAAAACAGAGAAATTTATCATAGACCCTCAATAGACCCCTGGAATACTATAGACCTTTCTTTAAACTTCCATCGACCCCCAAGGGGTCCACCTGGACCCTGTTGCGAATCCCTGATATATATATATATATATATATATATATATATATATATATATATATATATATATGAAATAGTAGCTTACATCGTGGCCGGAAAATAATAAAATCAGCTTCAGAAACAAACTAATTTATTAAACAGTAAAGCAACACATCTTACTCGCTTCGAGCCAGTCCAGCGTCTACCGCAAAAAGCGCCAAAATAGAATTAGGTCAGAGAGGTTGCCAGAATTGACGGAGGAAGTTAGTATGTGGGAAGGCGAAGCGTTTACGCCAAGACAAGAAGGATGGGTTACCAGGACAGTGATGAAGTACAGAATGGGCGATTATAGGTAGGCGACTAGGTCTTTTGTGGTTGTGACCTACAATAATACCATGAAAACTCAAATTCTGATCTCACAGGGGTTCAATATCAACTTGCGGTATAGCAAATTCACAGTCCGAATCTGCTTGTGTCCGCAAAGTAGAAAAATATTTACGTGCATTCATTGATGCTATGGTTTTTTTAGGGGAAATGTGGCTGTGAATGAGAGATGTCCGCAAAGAGTAGATTTTATCGTATATGCAATACATGGCTATGATTACATGAAATTCCATAGGTTGTATTGAAGCTGCTTAAATACGATTATGAAATTTCCAGGGAAAAATAAATAATACATGTATCCTTATCCGGTTTGCTTGGATTCAATTTTTCTCCATTTCGTCTTACAGTAAGAGCTACATTAGTATTTGAGTTAGAAAAAAAGAAAAAAATTCCTCAAAGCCTTACCAGTGTTACCAAAATGTGAGAAGTGCTAAGAAAGAAGCGAAAGTTTTGCGCAGGGTTTGTTTTTCAGAAAAGGTTTTTTTTTTGTTTTTTTTTCATTGATCTGCCTGGCCAGATTTAGTTGAGGCAAGCAATATGTGCGACTCTATTTCTGGTCTCACCTATATTCCAATCTCTATAGCTTCCGCTCCTGCAAAACTTCGAGGACTCAATCGAACACACCATTGTCCCCAACAGTGTTGGTGACAGAGAAATGTGTTACCATTGTCGTGGATTTGCTCTCTACAGTTTCTGATAAACGAAACTACAATATGAAATTATTTCCATCCTGTAATTTATCTCAGTATGACTGTTTTTACTATAGGTTAATGTTTTTTCAGAATTCGTTTTTTTTTGGGGGGGGGGGCAGTTGCGTATTAATACATAAAAGCGTAGGTTGAGCAAAATATGTAAATTTCCTTTTAAATCAGGCAGTTTTAAGCTTACGTATAAAATAACAAAACACTGTCGCCTGATTTATTGCTTTTCGCATTCTTTTCTGAAATATTACAGGGAACGATTGGAGATACTTCCACAGTATATGAAAAATCATGCAGTTTTGTTTTATAATTAACCAAATAAATAATTTTTCAATTCTCCTCTAAATAGCTTGCCATAAATGTAAGCAACTTTTCATTTAAAAAACCTTTCGTATCTAATAAATATAAAAAATCCCTACTCTGAATAGCTTACTAAAAATGCATACAATGCTTCGTTTTAACTCATATCCAATCGTTCAAGCACTTCGATTTTTATTTTTGAACTCTCATATGCGATAGATATTACTGCGAAAGCTTGAAGATATTTCTAAATACGTAAGTAAAAACTGTGTGCTTTTAATTTTTCTCCAAAACCTTGAAACTGAAGTTTTTTTTCTAATCCTTCCTCATAGTACAAATCTAGATTGTCAGCAGTGCTTTAACTCTCATACAATAATTAAGAAACTTTGTATATATTATCATACACAGTATGATAATATACTTTGTATGTATTTGTACTTTGTATATATTAATTGTTTTTACCTGTCCAAGATATTGAACGGTTAAGGTTTA